>JAUBOC010000030.1:2905585-2916960 GCA_032275365.1 Anablepsoides cearensis | reverse complement strand
ACTATCCAGGGCCCCTTTGGAGACCGTGGGCCCCTGGGCAGTTGCCCAGTTGCCCATATGGTTAATCCGGCCTTGGGTGTGGGTGTAAAATCTGACACATTTGTGAGAAAGTGATGAGTGAAGGTGAACCTGTGTTCACATGTCTGTTTTTGACATCTGTACATGTGTGCTGAATTACAGTTGGGTAGACTGGATAAGTGGCTCAGAGTAGTTCACTGCCAGAGCATATTCATTTCAAAGCCAACTCGGAGGCAGACACCAGGGAAGTGAGAGCAGGGAGGCTTACTGGCTAATCTGGTCAGAGAGCAAGCTGGAAGCAGTACAGAATTCTTATTGTAGGCGGATGTAAAAATAAATAAATAAGTGTAATGGAAAATAAAAAAAAAACTAATTAATGACTGCTGTTAAAAACACTTTTCTTTGTGGATGTATGTCTGTAGTGAAAGAAGTGTGGATAAAGTAACAAGAACTGAGTGGATTTATGTCTGGGGAGCGTTAAACAATGTCGACACAATCTGACCTCCTGCCTGACTCCACAACTTCTCCGTGTAATTTCTAGTCTTAGACCCAGTTATAGACTCTTACACTTGGATGTCAAGCATGATCCTTTTGTCCTCTTCCACATGGATGCCCCAGATGCAGTCCTGCCCCTTGTCGTAGGCCTCGGGCCAATTAGGAGACAGCACCACACCGGCAGAGTCGGTGATCTCTCCACTGCACACAGCTGGAACACACGGATTAACCACAGAAAACAAACAGTGAGACTTTTTGAGGTACAGGGAAAAAAACAAAGTTCACACAGATATACATCATGATATATTGGTTCAGGAACTCCTTTTTAACTCAAGTGAATACATTTTAATGCCTGTCCTAAGTGCTCATTATGTTTAAAATTGTATCCAAACAATATTATCGGTTATTGCAACAATTTTGAAGACAATTTATCATCCAGCTGGGTCTTGCATAAAACAAACAATTATACAACATATAACCTGTTCTTTTTGTGAAGTCAAGTTCATGGCTTGTAGGGGCTTTGTGATTAGAGTAGGACGCACAGTTGATGCACATTTATTGTACGCTTCTTGAGCCTCATAAGTACTACACGGTTGCTAATTGTGTAGCTCACAAGTCAGAAGTTTGTCCAACTTTTTGTCTTTGCACAAACTAGGAGGCAAGACCCAACTTTAGTAACTTTGTGCAACTATTGGGAAAGAACTGATCTATTGGATAGATGCCTGTTCTCATTTTGCAAATAATTATTAAATTTATTTGACAGTTTTAGGTAGATGACAGAAGCAGTGCCAGTGACATCACATTTTTGTCATAAATTTGAAATAATTGAAGATGAAGAAGAGTCAGAGTTCAAACAATGTTTCAATG
The DNA here is from genome assembly GCA_032275365.1 of Anablepsoides cearensis. NCBI lineage: Eukaryota > Metazoa > Chordata > Actinopteri > Cyprinodontiformes > Rivulidae > Anablepsoides > Anablepsoides cearensis. The sequence continues at coordinate 2,915,580 of JAUBOC010000030.1, read as the reverse complement.
AACAAAGATCAGTATGAGAGGGTTTTCTTTCTTTAAGGGTTCCACTTTGATGTCATTTCCCGTTTTATTTTGGCTGAGCTAAATCCAAAAGAAAATATGATGGTTATGAGACAAAATGGGTAAAATTGTGTGTATTATGCCAAGTTTCTTAAATATAATAATGATTTCTTCGACTTTTTGTATTGGAAAGATTTGCACATCACAGGCACTTTAAAGAGATGTTGGCTTTGGTAATACAAGAATACTGACATCAGAATGGGAGATGCCTGTGGAAACACCCAAAGATTGAACACTGAAAGCTCTTTGGCACGTATTACACCTAAATTATACTTATATTTAGCAAGTATATTGTACTAGTTTTTAGATTTTCCATTGGTGATTGCCAGGATCCTGTGTTCTGCCTGTGAACTATCAGTCCCTGTGACTTGTGCATGTCCAAAACCCAGCAGACTATGAGTGAAGCTAAGGGTTTAAAGAGCTGATACACTGGAATGTGCAAGTTTCTTGGAAGAATTTTTTTTTGCTAAACTAACAATGAGCTACTTGGTGACCATGACCCCAAAGAGCAAACATTTAATTTTCCCATATCTAGCAGTACAAGCAAGCTTTTCAATTCCACCCTGTGATGGAACGACCACGCAGGCATTAAAGAAGCAGAGTGAGGTCAGCATGTTGCGTTTGGGTGCATGTGTATGTGGCAGGAGTGCGATAGAGAAGAAAAGCTTTAGCAGGCTGTTATTAAATATTGTGCATAGCCTGTGCACTGTGCCGTGTTCGACTGAGGGCAGCTATTGTGCGCCTTTCATCTCAAGCGCTTCTAAAATCTGCCCTGTAAGCACATATATCAAAGTAAATCATTGCTATAATTTTAGGGGAAAATTTATCACGGATCAGAGGAAAGCAGCTTATGAAGATACGGTTAACTGCTGGTGGTATTTAATATGTGAACAAAAGACTTTGCTACCTCCTGAAATGATCAAGCTGACACAATGAAAGCCTTGGGTTCTTAGGTCAGTCAGATTTGAATGAATTCTTTACTGGAAGCTTGTTTTCAAGACTTAACGCCCCGTAGGTTTACTTAAGCAGACGAAATTTGTTGACTTACCTCTACAGGCCGGCTCCGTCTCATTCCACTGTGGGTTTTGTGAATCTACGCATTCAATCACCACAGAGCCTTGCTCCAGCGTGTAGCCTGGGTCACACGAGAATTCAACCACTGCACCTATACTATAGGTGGAGTCACTGCTGCTGAAGTTGCCGTACTTCACAAAGGGTTCATAGCACACCCCTTTTGCAAAGGCTGTAGACCGAAACGAACAAACAAAAACATAAATTCAAAGACGTAGACAAGGTACGATCAGACAATTTTACAATCTACATTCTCTGCCTGCCTTCGTATCTGATGGCTGCACCAGTGGAGGTCATCGTCCCGTCTGTGGTGAACTCCACAAACAGATATCGCCCGGTACTGAGCACTCCTTCGTTTGGCAGGTATTCAACCTCGTAGGAGTCATACACAGGAGGAGAGTCTATGTTGTTGCCATTTTTTATCAACAATCTAAAAAAAGAAGAGAAGTAACATAAATGAGAATGAACAATAAGGGAGGAATAAAAAAAGTTAACAAGCTGCCTGAGAACAATTCTTCCTTCCAGCTGAAGCTGTAAAAACTTTGTGTTACGGTTTGAAACCACTCCCCTGACATGGACAGCTATGCATGACAATAACCAGGTGCATCAGCAAATTCAATGGAATCTCTAGTTGCTTGTTGCTACTTTAGTTTCTTCAATTAATGTGATTTACAGAATACTCCTAATATATTACTATGAGTTTTATTTTTTATTTTTTGCATCCACATTATTCAAAAGATTTTGGTTATCAATTTACCCTTAAGTTCACATAGATAATTGTATTCAGACAGTGAGTTTAAAACATGAAACAATTAGAGATTAGTTGAAGATTCACACATTCCAACACTCACCAACTGTATGATCAGTTTTTCTCTCAGTGTACAAAAAAGCCATAAACACTCACAGGAAAAGTGAAAAAACACTGGGCTCTGAGTTTAAAGGATCCAAAAGACACCTTGCAGTTGACAGGAAGTGAACTTTCTGTCCTTGAAGTTGATGTGTTAGAAGCAGACAAAAGGGGGGGCAGGCTGGTGGAATTAAGTGACTTTGACAAAAGCCAAATTATGATGCTATATGTCTGGGTCATAGCGTCTCCACAACTGCTGCTCCTTGTGGGATGTTCCCTCAGTCTTGCAGGGGTTAGGACCCTTCCAAGAGGGTTTCAAAAAGGAAAACTGATTAATGGGTAACAGGGTCATGAGTGGCCAAGGCCCATTGACACACTTGGAGAACAAAAGCTGGCTAGTGTTGTCCGATCAAATAGAAGGGCTCAAATTGCTGAAAAAAAAGTTAACACCAGTTTAGTTACGGAGTTGTCAGGAATCACAGTGTATCATGGTTTGTATTGGGTAAGGTCTGTGTCAGCTGAAGTGGTTAAGGTGCCTGACCTATGGATCACAGACAAGTAGAAGAAGGTCTGGTCTGATAACTCAGGCTCTTGACACACTGTGTGACACTTTTGATGAAGTCCTGGAAATCTTGGGGTTGCTATTCATGTGAATACGTATTATGTATCATTTACTTAATCATGCAAAATTCCTTTTTATAGCCCTTGAATACATTTTGTTGTCTCTAGGAATGCAGAAAAGTTGAATTCAGTTCAATTGAGCCGGTGCTACATAGTTATCTTTATATTCTGTTTGCGTCATATTTTTCAATCTATTCTTCTTTTCCCAATTCATTTTTTTAACAATAACTTCATAGTAATTGTTGTGGAACAGAGCGGAGTGGACAGTGATTATTGGGAGTGAGGCGGGGTGTGAAGTGCTTTATTTGTTTTTAAAGAGACAGCACCAAAATGAGTTGCTCTCAAACACACCTTAGAAGTCTTAGAAAAAGGGGCCTGTGGAGCTACAATGAGGAATTCAGACCAAAGCACTGCAGTTCCACTTTAAACAGACCACAACTGAATTCTTTAAATGTGAAAAGGAAGGAATTGAAAAGAATGATACGAGTCCTTTAAAAATATATATTTTATGTAACGCATATCTTTGTTGCAACTATATTTCTACAATGGTAGCATCTTCCAATAAAATGATAATGCCTACTAAATTTGTGTTGGTCTTGACCCTGCTCAGACCAGTTAATTAGGTCAAAATTAACTGTATTTGTCTAAACTGAGGTAATTCATATACTGTAGCTATATCAAAAAAGTGATATGTTCTTTCCATAGTAACAGCTTTTTAAAGATCTAAATTATCTTTAAAATATTTTCTATTTACCACCAGGTGTCAGAAACCACAGCACACATCCAGAGTTGTGCATGTTCTTGCCTTCTAGAGCCAAAGCTGTTTTAGTCACAATTCAACAATAACAGGTGGTCGTAATGTTGTGGCTGATGGGTGAACCAGTATGTCATGCCTTGACTACCTGTCATCATCTTCTGCCAAAGCAACCTTCTCGAAGTGAATGTGAAGTCGGTGGCCTTCAGGGGCTTCCAGCACCCAGTGGCAGGTCAGATTGTTGCTGTAATTGCCGGGGAAACCAGGAGAGACAATACGACCGGTTGTGGCATTTTTTATCATCCCTCCACAGGACGCTAAGTGAGAAGAAACAGCGAAGAAAAAGAAAGAGGATAAAGAGTTAGAGGGTAAAACTAGATGAGGGGGAAAAAGAAAAAAAGAAAAATGTAATGAAATTGTGGAAGGGGGGTTTTAGAGGAAAGTTCCTGTCTGTGCACAGATTGCATCGATCTCCAGTGGACTGTAGCTTGACAACACTAGGCGGCTCTCCTGGGTCTCAGAGTGTCTGATACTTAGAGGAAAGCATGCCAAAATGGCAGCAGTAACACTATCATTTGAGAGCAGCTGCAGGCAGGCAGAGTGAAAGGCCGGAACAGTCAGATGAGCCTTCAACAGCAGGAGACAGACAGACATGTGTTATAATAAAGACAGCCACGTCCAATGGCTTTGTTTTGCCTCATCTCGAAAGAATAGCTCTCTGTGCACAGTCAGCCTCTCAAATCAACTCGGCGGGAGACCAGCTCGAGAAAGCTTTCGTTAATCAAAATTACCTGTTTTCTCCAAGAAACCTGGTGAGAAAATGATTTACTCCACTTATTTTCTCGGGCTCCTAAATGATTTATTTTGCTCGTAATTTTAATTGGTTAAAATGTTTCAAATATTCCTCACATTATCATGAAATATTTAGTCAAATTAAGAGCAGATTGAATTGTGTTTGCTAATTAATTGTTCCCATTCAGAAGGTCATGTCTAATAAAAAGTAAATCATACAAATCTTTCCCACGTTCTAAATAAACTCTAGTTACATAGGATTTCTAGCACACATTTAAATGTGTTATCTTTTTAGTTTAAAAAACACATTTATCAAAAACACATGCCTTACCGACACATCTGGGTTCTTTCCCGCTCCAGTAAGGCGTGGTTGCATTGCGACACGTGAGCATTTTCGGACCTTGCAGCTTGTACCCAGTGAAACATCTGAAGAAGGCTTCTCCGCCAGCATGGAGATGTGTTACAGAAACTTCTCCGCCAGCCGGCTCTTTGGGAAACGCACAGCTGAGCACAAAAGCTGTGGATAAAAAAATCAGAAATTGAAAGAAACGACGGGGGAAAAAAAGCTACTTCAATAAAGAACAGCTTTGAATTGGTCAACCAGTTATAACACAAAATGGCAAAAAAAAGAGGAAGAAAACAAATGAGAAAGAAAATCTATTATAAAAAAGACAAAGGATGGGGACAAGATTAAAAAAATAAGAAAATTAAAATTGATAAATGGATATGGGATTGTTTATCATTGTTATAGAGAAACATAAAAGCCACAAAAGAAGCACAAATTACTGCAAAGAAAGAAACTAGCATTCTTTACGTTAAATAAGCACAAACATAAAAATGAAAAGCAACTAGAGAAATTGCATTTCATGCAAAAATGCAGTGTGAAAGTCGAAATGCTGAAAGATTGTTGATAACCTGTGAACCGAAAAGTTTTATAGCAAAACTGTTAATGTGAGTTACATTTAAACAACTGACTCTAGCAAAAAGTAGCAGAAACAAATTCAAATTGACATATTGATTGAATTTAAAAAAAAAAGTACAAAAAAATTGAAAGAGCTAAAAAAGCAAAAACTGGCCTAAAATAGCAAAGAAATGTAGTTGAAATAGCTCAAATTAGCAGAAAAAAATCTGAGAGAAAACATGTATGATGAATTAAGCAGTAAGAAGCTGAATTCATCACAAAAAAGGGTTTTTAGCTAAAAAAAACAACCTCATATTAGCTGAAATTAGCTAAACATTAACTAAAAACACACAAAAAACTGCTGAAATTTGCAGAAAGCAGCTGGAAGAAGCATAAAAAGCTAAAAGTAAGAAAAAGAAGCTTAAAGAAGCACAACAAAGTTTAAATTTGCAGAAGAAACTGGAAATGATATCTGAAAAAGCAGAAAAAAATAAAATCAACACAAAGTAAAAATAATTTTAGGGTTGTTAAAGATAATTTTATTAATTTTTGATGAGACAAAAAAAAATGTCAGAAAAAGCTATATACATTTCAAAATGTATAAATTGCAGAAATACCAAAAGCCATATCCAGAATGTCCTGAAGGAGCTAAATGTTTTTGTATATAAACTGTTGAAATACCACAAACATTGAGGAATAAGATACAAGTCGAAACATGTGTCAAAGAAAAAAATGATTCTTGATAAGCATTCACACAATAAAAAAGCTCAGTTTAAACATGCTGTTATATTTCTTTTATCCCAAAGTTAAATCGATTTATTCCCCCACTTCTTTATTTTCAGAATGTGTCTTGTTATGCAAGCCTGAAGAGTTACCTAAAGAAATAAAATAAAAATCAAGTTTGTATTAATATAGTCTTGTTTTATTGGTTTTGCTTGTCCTGTTAAGATGTCTTATCTCCAACTAGAGAAAGAAAACTGACAGGACTTTTATGCTAAATAATTCAACACACGTACACAATGTTCAATAGCCTGATAAGAAGCAGTACAACCTATTACAGCCCAAATCAGTGGATTAACTGCATGTTCTGATGATGAAACACTTTATAAAGCGAGCGGTCAGGTAATTTTTGAATTGATGTTTCAGATATATAATTTGCCAGGGATCGATGATTTATTACTCATGAAAAAAATGTCAAATTTTTGCCAAGATTATCTGCAGTTTTAACTGGCTGGAGAACACAATCCACTGTGCCCTAACTTCTACTGTTTATTTTGTTGGCAGTGTTTTATTTCTCCTCCGAATCACTGTTTAAAACCAGCAAATATTTGGTAATAATAGGGGGAGGGGGGGTGAAAAATAGCTTTTCTATTATTTTTGCAAACAAATAAAATACAATGTTTCAGCTCTGCCTCTCTCAAACACACACATGCACACCATTAGAGCTGGTTTACAACCAACCTCAAACTATTTTTCTAGTCTCCATATGCTAATTATTGTTTACTAATACATAAAATATGCAAATTTACAGACGTGTTTGGAGCAATATGGTAATTACCAGAGCTGTGTGATTCATGCTACTGCAAGTAGGCTGACAAATGGAAGTATTGCTGATAAACTCGATATCACAGTGGGTCTGTAGCATGATAGTGGAGGAAGAATAGCCTTTGCAGTGGCTGTCAAAGAGTCACGATTGCTGTAGGGTAAGATCAATGTTCCTGGAGTTGCTTTGCATTGTTGTCCTGTCGCTGGTTTTAAATAAATGGTGTAGAATGAGAGGGAGTTAGCATAGATAATGAAGTAAGCTAAGCAAGTCTTTAATGGAAGCTATTAAACAACCTTCTTCTCCTGTCTAATAACCACACGGTTCTACCTCATTAGTGTAGGCACTTTAACGACTAGAGTAAAACTTTTAAACTTCTTGAAATGCGAGAACAACAGAAATAGCAGCATAATTGGTCTCACCAAGGCTTGCACTACAAAAAGACAGTTTGTGAAGCATCCATAAAACAGACACCCTTTTAAAGGCTATGATGTAAAACCTACTTTGACCTTTAACTTTAACCTGACCAGACTAACCTGCTCCAACTTTATTACTATCTTGTAAGAAAAATTTACCAAGCATGCATCGGTAATAATGTTAAAAGCACAGCTTCTGAGAAAAAGTCATGCAGTGGGGGCGCTGAACCAGGAGGAAACTTGTGTGAAAGTCCATGCAAAGGAGGTTAATGATTTTGCTGAAGGGGAATCACTGCTCGGTTGCTCATTCCTGTCAATATTTGGTAGGTTTTTGATGAACAAACAATAAATTTGACCTGCTTTCGTTCGAAATTAGAATCCCAAGTTTTATAAAGATTTTTTTTTTTACTTGAACATTTTAAACTGATTTGGATTATCAACTTAAGACTGCCTGTGGTGGCCTGGGACTCCAAGTTAGTGGTTACAATCACCCAATTGGTTACAATTGGTTGGATATGTTGCACTAAATCTGCTAATTGGCTTCTGACATATTTGGCCATTTTACATTTGTTACAATCGGCCCTACCCGATCAGCCTGGTGTGGGTCTGGAGTCTATCAATTGGGTGATCTCACCCCTTTCGGCTCTATCTATGGAACATATTTAGATTTCAAGTGAACTGAGTAGAGCTGAAGATTCAACATCATCAACAGCAGCCCACTGATTGGCCCGAATGCTACGTCAATATGAGAATCTCTTTCACAAGAATCCAACTGACCTTTTCAAAACCTCCCAACTTCGTTTTAAACATTATGAAATATCTATCAAAATGGCAACACTGTGGCATTATGAAGATGTGAAGCGTTTTCCTTGCTTTTTGATTGATGACAGAATTCAGACGTAGCTAAACCAAATGAACTGATTTACAAGCTCCGACCGGCAGAGGAACAAGATGGGCTCAACTCAGCCATGGCATTTTTGGAAAGAGTTTAAGCAGCTGTGACAGCCAGCCTACATCAAGGCAACACCTGGTTATTGAAAGTAACTAAGACCGTGAATAACTGAATCGGGTTGAATAAGGGCAAAGCAAGTTATGCTGAGTCTGGACAATGTAAAAACAGCTATAAAGATTATATAGTTGGTGTTTGACTTGAGGTTGGATGAATAATTCAAAAGAGACAAAAAGGGAGTTTTGCTTGGTAAGCTTACATTTTATTCTGTAGTTCAGTCTGTAGCCCCCTGGTGTCCTCAGTTGTTCTTATGCCAGGTCCTCATAAACCACCTGCTCTGAATCTAATCAGCTCACCTGTTGCCATTATCTCATCACCTATCCCAGCTTTTATACTTGACTCTACCCTACTTTTTTACTTTATATTATCAAATCATCTTGGTAATTTCTGTTCCATACTGTTTATGTCATATCCAATTTTTCTCCCTTGTTTAAAACACTGAATGTAAAAGACTTGACACAGAACCTGCCTGCAGCTTGTCTGCAAGTGTTCCTTCAGCTACAGTATATATTAAATTCTCCACAAAAGATAAAATAAAATGAAATGAAATAAAATAAAATTAACATATTATATACATTTATAACTACTGTTACTTTTGAATGAAAGTATGTTGCATGCAAAGAATGCTGGACAACTGAAGGTTAAACTAAACAAAAAATTAAAAAAAAATTAAATACTTGCAGATTTTGAAGTGCTTTCATTTTAATCATTTGTTGATGAAAAACAACAGTTTGTGGATGTTTCCTACCATTACCTTAAGTCTAATTTATCTATCAAGTAACTCCATTCTATCAGTTTTTGGACTTGAACATGGGGGAAAAACAAACACAAAAGCGTAATGACCATAAAGATTTGTGAAACTACCGACTCGCGCGCTTTATTTGCACAAACCACTGGTTTCCATCGTTCTGAAACAAGCTCTTGCTTTGCCGTAAATCAACGAGCCACGGGGACGAAGCACACTGCCCTTGGGTCATCCATTTCATTCATAGTTTATCACTAGCTCCAATGAACCTAGTTATTGCCATTATCATAGCAGCATTTAAATCCCTATTGAGCATACAATGGGGGAGCTGGAGGCAAAAATTGCAGAGCCAATTCCTAAAGTATTAAATTACGTGCTGCTTCCATTCCGGTGGATGTGGAGCTGGGCCATAAAGCCTGATTGTTTTGCCATTAGAAATAATAGATCCACAGTGCAGACAGGCAGGAAGATTAGCTGGTACTGTAGAGCCCCAGGAAACAGATGTGGAGCGTATGTCTTTTGTTGCTTTCTTGTCGACGAGTTGAAGAGCGGAAACAGACACACAGATAAGACCGAGGTACAAACTCTGCAGCTCAACAAGTAGAAACGGGTATTTTCGACCAAATAGGAGATTTTTCAGAGATTGTAGAGTAAAATGAAATAACACACATTGCTTTTTATGTACAACATGAAACAACAATAAAAACTAAAAACATGCAACAATGATTTTGTTTTATTCAAACACTGACACACAGCTTAATGTAGGAATATAGTGTATACCAATGAAATGATAAAAAAATATATATTTTAACCACATAAAAGGTTTTTAGTATATTTTGTCAGAATAATTATAAAGCATGTCAGTTTAGACTAAATGTATTAATATAAATTAATATACATATGTACTTCACAAGCTTTCATTATGAATATCATTTCAGACACAACCAAAGTTTGCATGAATTAAATACATTTTCTTTTGGTTGTTTGATTTTTTTTTATGTGACAATGTTAAACATTAAAAACAAGATACACTTAATGATTCTTCAATTTAACAGCATTAGTTAGACCCCACCTAAAAAGACCTGAACTAGTCCTTTATGTGTGAATTAAAATGAAAATACAATTGTATTTAATACACTGTTAAAATGAAACAGACTTTGCTCTAGAAAGAAAGAAAGAAAGAAAGAAAGAAAGAAAGAAAGAAAGAAAGAAAGAAAGAAAGAAAGAAAGAAAGAAAGA
>JAUBOC010000030.1:2873147-2887756 GCA_032275365.1 Anablepsoides cearensis | reverse complement strand
ATGTATTATCTTATCCAACAAGACAAATTAAGTCATATCTCTGGATAAGTTTGTGATATCAGAATGATCCAGGTATCCAAATGTAGCTTTTAAAGTCAGGAATCTGAAAATGTAATTAGGTCAATTTGACGAAATTTGACTTAATCCTCATTTTGATATGATGGGTCACATATATACTTTTTTATTTAAAAAGGAATTGACCATACAAAATCACACAGATAGACATGAGCAGAAACATTATCTTTCGCCTTCGGTGGAAGCGGCGATGACTACGGGAGTGATAAAGATGCATCCTCTCAACTGCCTCGCGCAGTGTTTAATCTGTGACTAGAGTCCCACAGTTAGTCCCACATGAGGGGAAATACCAAATAATTTGTACAGCACTATGCAATTAGCCAGCTCCTGCCTGCTGTGTAAAAAAAATAAAATAAAGATACAAATATTTCTCTTGGGGCTCGGAAATAAACACTCTGTCAAACAATCCCAACACTTTCCCACATGACATATCTTCCTTATTTGCTAATGTATTCATTTATCTACGGGTGTAACGTGCAAGCTGAGTGAACTATCCACCGAGACTGCCTCTGACTGATGTTTTATTGTTGAAAACATCTGGCGGTGCTCTGCAATGAACATTTACACTGACTCACAGGAGCTATTGCTGAGGTGGAAATGAGCCGTACGTAATCAAAATGATACAGTGGCACAATACATGGGAAATAAATGACCCAGCTGCTGGGGGCAATGAATCAACAGCTACTGGACTCACCAGCTGCAGTGTCATCATTACCATGATAAAACCCACCGGATTAGGCGGCAGAACATACTGGTAATGTGCCCAATTCATAGCCCCTCCATCCGCAGCTCGCATTTGAATAATCTCGATGCACCACATTGACGAGGTGCTTTTGTGTATTTTCATTAAAAAAAAACACAGTAACCTCTTGGTATTCATAATAAAAAGTTATCTTAATTGAACATTCACCTTTCCATAAAAAAGCCAAGGCCATGTCTTGTTTTGCTCCTGTAGCTTTAAACAGTGGATTTGAGCAAATCAGCAAAAGCTTACAGTCATTAAAAGAAAACGAAAAAGGGCAACAAGGAGATAAACATAATGTGTGAGTTTACTGACACACTGGCCTCAGCTGAGCTGAATGCTTTTATATTATTTTAACAAATTCAAAAAAAAATTTTTAGTGATCATTCACCACATTATCCACCGCCAACGGCAAATATGAGTGATAAAGTTTTTATCCATGTCCATGTTTGTGTGTGTACTTGTATTTGTTACCTTTTTAGGAATGTTATAAACATCTACCTTGTCAACACCACAAGTCCAGTTCTAATATTGTTGAACTCCATTTTTGGATTGAAGGCTAAGTTTAAGCCCAATTGAGTTTAGGTTACGTTTAGGGTTAGGCTATAGAAGTGACTGGAAATGAATGGAAGTCAATGAGCGGTACTAGTTAAGACTGGGCGATATAGCTGAAAAATTTAAAATGACTATTTGAAATGAGGACCAGAAGAAAAACAGCTTACTAATACTGCCAATTTACTCTCAAGCTGCTCCTGCTTCCTGCTCGAGTGCTCATTTTCTCCTTTCATTCCATGTCGGTTTTTTTTTTTTGTTGTTTTTTTTAAGCAGCGATGAGGCATCGTTGCAAAACATGACACTGCTACAGCAAATGTTACTCATCAAGTTGTTGCTAGCTTACCAAAAAGTGAGTGAGTTAGATGATGCCAACAACCTTTCTTAGGTGGGCTGTGAGATTTTGAACATCAAAGAAAATTTGCTCAGCCTATATACCCCAGAATGCTGTGCGGTGTGTATATATATATATATATATATATATATATAGCACAGAAAGCTGCGAAATTACCAACATTCTATATGACGTAGTTTCTATTGATATTGATTGTATATCTGTTACAATATACTGTTATATTTATTGCCACACCCTAGTCCTAATAAAGATAAAAATGCAACTAATAGTTGTTGGACACCACACAAGAAAAAACTCCTACCAAGGTGATGCAAGAAAAAAAAGTTATTTTCTTGCAGTCCAGGAACATTTTTATTTTTTCCTTTCTTACAGAGCATGTAGCAGCCTTTAGTCTAACAGGCATGAAAGGCTGGTGGGTGATATGCATTCCTTCAAGGAATTCTAGTTGTTTTTAATGTTTTTTTCCAGCCGTTGTCACTGAAGCAAACTCTATAAGACAGTGTGAGATGGGATTTTTTAATATGCCTGATTCACTTTCTGACGCGCCTCTTCGGCCTCCGCAGCTCTGTTTATTTTGTGCAGTTTTTGCATAAATTCATGCATTGCTCATTACTCCCAGCGTATTTCCCTGCATGCATCTTCGCTCCCATCTTCATCACGTTGCCGAATAAGTTGGAGAGAACTTCTGCCAAGACAGACTTCTTCCTCGATGACAGCAGGCTGGGTGAAGGAGCAATTAGTGTCACCTGAAAGCATTCCTCTCAGGGATGGCTGGGCCTCGTGAAAACTCATCTCTGCGCAGCCCAGATACCCCTAAAGAGCTCATCAAGATCAAGCCGGCTATCTTGATGTCCTGGCTTACTGGCCCACATCGCAGCGTGATGAAGGTTTCCTTTTGCCTCATCTCAAGTTGATTAAAGGCAGCCAGCCTGTCCTGGTTTCCATCAGTCTGTCAGGAGTGACACGTCCGCTATGTCCGGTGGCATTCATGCATTGTCGCAGAGCTCCTTGGGGACGTGGGGTGTAAAAGAATCATCAAATTCATTAGTGCATTTTACAAACAAAGAAAGGCTGCTGGATTTAGAAAAGTGTTGACACTTGTTTTTGTTGGAAATAAACCACTTTCTTGTGTTCCTTCCAGTTGATGAGCACTCTGGCAGCCACCAAACGCCAACAAAAACAAATTTAATTCCCTCGCTCATCAGCCGCCCCCCGGCCAGGGTCAACGCCTTGAGCGTTTTGCTTCTTTTGTAAGAAATACTGGAATTAAAATGAGAGCGAAAGGATCAATACGGCAATTCAGCCAGCACTGAGAGGGACCTGTGTGTCAAGTATTGGTGCTGCTTATTAACATGACTATTGATTGGAGTCAGAGGAGCGTGGTCGCAGAGGCAGCATCAAACACCAATCGTTAACCCTAAAGTCAGGATTAGCTGTAAACACTTGGCATGCTCTGTAACGTCTCCATCCTTAGAGGGGCAATTCATTGATGATTCTCCACAAAACAAAAAGAAAAATAATAAATCCTTCCCAAGTTGTAAATGTTGCACGGATACGCCACCCAGCTCTATTTTTCTGTTTTGTTTTTGATTTGTTCAACTTTTTTTTGCTTTGTCAAACTATGCTCATATTTTACAGACTAATGTTTTCTCACAGAAAAACTGTTTGAAAATTTTTATTAACTCCAACTAATGGAGCAATGCCATGTTGTGATATCACACACACTACTCTCAGAGTTATGTGTTGTGAATAACTCAACTATAATTGTAGCTCAGTATCTGTTATATTGACATTGTTATAGCTGTTTTTGTTTTAGTTAATAGATTTGCTGTGGTGACCATTTTGAGTTAGATTGGCTCCAACAGTTAATTAGTTGTAGATGTACACCCATTGATGATCTCCTGAACTTTTCAGTACAATCCATTCAGTTGTTTATGTTTATTTAAAAAACCAGACCCCTTACCCTGAACCTAACCCAAACCTAATTTATACCTTAACCCTAAACCTAACAGGGTTTTCCATTGTAAGTCATGCAAAATGTCCACACAAGCATAATATAAAATGTGTCCACACAAACAATAGCAAGATATACACACACATGGGCAAAAACATTATCATCCAGCACCTTAGCTTTTTATTTAATAGGCAATATCTATGCAACAGACTTTTTTTCTGTATTCTATAGCAATGTTTCTATTCTGGCCATTGTATCTAATGTAAAGTTAATTTTTGAAACTGATATATTTCACTTCTTTAATAACTGAGTCATTCATAGGATTCCTATTACCATTTCACCTGGCTGGGATACATTTAATGAGCAGAATACCCCGTAATGCCCAGCAAATGTATAGCTGGAAAAAAAAGAGAATCCAGCATAAATTTTATTTTGATGATGATTTTCTAATATAAAATCTTCACCCATCCTTTTATTGACTGATGTCGCTGTGAGCCTCTCAGCAGATGGGAGCGGTGCAGTAATCAGCCTTAGTGTAAGTGTGAAAAGCCCTTTGCTGACTTTCCATCTCCACAGCTTCCTACCACATTACAACAATCAGGATGTTTCTTTAAACGGGCCAATCAAAAGCGTGCAGACGCTCACAGGGAAACTCGTTGGGACCGAAGCAGGTAGATCAGTGAGAAGGGAAGATGCAGAATTTAGAGCAGATGGCCTGGAAAAAGCTGATAGCTAGCTTACCTAACAAGATTTATTTGATCAAAAAAGAAAAAAAGCCCCAAAACAGATTGAAAGCACTTTAATGCCACAGCGCAGCTCCAGAAAACCTCCATCTGGCTTGCACCAAAACCTTATTGCAAAAATGACTGGCGGATATAGGAATGTGATGTGCTTTAGGTGACACAAATTAAGTAGTCAAAACACTTCCTTTTATTTATTCTGTGGAAAAACACATTCAAGGAATAGTCAGATTTTAAAGTGAGGTTCTGTGAAATAATTCCCAAAATGACCTCAGTTTGGAGGTAATTTTGACCCAACTGACAGGTTAACAGTTCAAAAAAGTTCAAACTAAACTGAACTGCTGCTGTCCTAAAGCAGCTCTAATCTAACAAATGTGAAAGTTGCTCATGCAAATGTTATTCTATTACACTGTCAACAGTTGTGCATTAAATTATCCCAGCAGAATTATTATGATATTCTTTGTGAATGTGCCCCGGGTTGCAACACAATTGTTGGAGTTGTTGCGTCTGCTTATTGCCATTGCATAAAAAAGCATGCAATTATAGGTAAATACAAAACATTTGGATACACCATTTTTGACATTTTTGATAATAAAGTTTGTAAAAGACAACGGCAATCCACTTTATATTTGAATTTATTAGTACTGGCAAAGTTAAACTTTATTTCTTCAAACTGAGGTTGTTCAAACAGCAACAATATATTATTTCTTGATAACCTTCTCACATAATACCATGAAAAAAATATGAACTGTCACCTTTATTTTGTGAATGCTACAGAGCTTGTCATTAAAAAAATAATAATTTACATTTTGTTGAAAGAGCTGTTTTACATGACCATTTAAGTATCAGTTCACGTACAAACTGAATGCCTTCATTAACAGAAATCCAAGGTTAGTAAATGTAAAGGCTACTTTTTTATTTAAGCATGCATGAGGATGTGGGGGAAAAAAATGAACAGGAACCTTTAAATGAGCCTTCTTCTTTTCATTTATTACTGTAACCACTGTTGCTTTTAAAGCTATTCATCATCTCTAATCTTGACATAATAGCTGGGAAATGTCACACAAAAATCTATAGTTTGTGTCTCAAAGTTAAATGATCTGTAGGAATCCCCTACAGTGATAAATACACCAGGTGTAATTAATTTATTTACTAAATGAGTAAACTAAAAAATATGAAGTGTTTTTAAAAACGCTTCGACGGTTTACTACGTTATTTATCTCTGTGATGAAAGTTGTGATATATCAGCCTCTTAATATTTCCACAATTATTCTGCAAATAAATCACAATGCGGTCAGAATCAGCAGCTGGGGCAATGCATTATAAGCTGTTAGAGGGGATGAACAGTAAGGCTCAGGGCAGTAAATTCTCCAGATACATTTTTCACCCTCCTTCCTTCTCCCACAAGCTGCCAGACTGCTAAAAATAGTGTAGACTAAATACAGGAAAGGTCTTATTGTGTTTATTTCATGCCTGTACTTTTGATTGCCCACAGAAGGGTCTTTATATACTGAAAGTGACACAGTCCCTTTTGGTAAAGAGATTTTGACTAAATTGTTGGTACAAAACAAAATCAACAAATATGTCTTTCAGTCCTCGTCCTCATTCGTCCTCCAGATTATTCCTTTAATTTAATTAGGATCCTCTGCCCTTGCAAACTGCCGGACTGTCAGCTATAATGAAAACTCCGTTCCATAACGAAGGCTGGCTGCCAAACTACGAACATGCACTTCAACCATAATGTCTCTCCTACAGCTCATCAACTCAGACTTGTCAGTGAAATGTCAGCCCGTGGTTGGCATACCAAGACCAAGGGAATTGATTGGGTTTGTGGAATCATTGCAAGACTGGCAACCAGGAGACTCCAGTTTGGATTTTCCTTTAAAATATTATAGTTGTTTATTTCTTTTTTTTAAGCTTTAAGTTATTGAAGTTGCTACTTTCATTATTTTTTATTTAACATTTACCCTTTGTTATTACCAAAATTTTGAAAAACAAAAACAAAAAAAAAAATGCTCATCTTTGCTCATCTGAACAAACTAACCCAGGTTTGGGCAACTTATGTGATGGAAAGGGCCACAATGGTTTCAATTAAACCAATATTCAGTGCAGTAGCCTAACATGCTTGAATGCACATTTACTATTATTTAATGTCTTTGACAAAAATAGTTTTAAAGCAAACAAAAATAAGCACTTATTTACTTTATCAAGCTGAGTAAAATAGAAGACATAAGATGCCTTAAGAGCAGGCTCCTGCTTGGTTGTTGTTCTTGTAAAAAGTCACAGTTGTTTTTGCACTTGTGACTTCAATACACTTCTCAGATTTAGCTTTGTGCAACATGTTGTAGTGGCAACTTACAATAAAACCCTTCATGGCTGACAGGGTCTCTAAGCAGACTGAACACAAAGGTTTGACTTGAAATTCTGGGAACAGATAGTCTCCCATTTCAACTGACACGTGACCATCTGACCAGTTTTCTCCATTCTCAGTCATGGCTAATCTTGTAAATCCTAAAAAAGGTCTAACTTGGAAGCTAATCTAATACCTGCAATAAGCAGACAACTTGTTGCTGTCAACAAACGAGGAATTAGGACTAATAAAATGTAACCAAATAAAGTCTTCCAGCAGGTTATGCCTCCTGATGTTGGATTTTTTTCACGTATTTCTTTGACCTCAGGTTAGCAGATGGGTGCATTTATTGGGGATATCTTAACTGAATGCAACCCTGTTATACTTCATTTCTTGTTTCATGGATTCATGGAGACAAAAAAGTTTCAGCCATCATATATAATTGATTGACAGACAAAAACACAAGTTTTTTTTTTTTTTTGAATGCAACCTCAGAAAATCTGAATCAGAATCAGAATCAGAAACACTTTATTACCATTGTCAGTAAACAAGTTATAGACTAGGAATTTGCTCTGGTGAATGGTGCGCATAGCAAGGAGTGAAAAAGAGCTAAAGCTAAGAGGTTGAAGTGAGGAAGGAAAACAAAACAAAACCACATACAGTCTCTAGTCATTAGGTCATTTTTTAAATTAGGTACAGGTACAGCAAAGAATAACTACCCTTTGGTGGCCCAGATGTGGTTTGCCATTGGTGGTCCATGCATGGGCCAGCACCACATAAACCAGACATTCTTAACCTATGGGCCGCGGCCTTGAGGGCCTCAAAAGAACAACAGTTTTTTTTTTACTTTGGGCCGCGGGACCGCATTGATTTTGAATAAGGTGCAATATAATTTCTCACCACTAATAGTGGTAGTGCACCACTCAGATTTTTTACAACATTTTTAATAGGTAGAAGAAGAA
The DNA here is from genome assembly GCA_032275365.1 of Anablepsoides cearensis. Taxonomy (NCBI): domain Eukaryota; kingdom Metazoa; phylum Chordata; class Actinopteri; order Cyprinodontiformes; family Rivulidae; genus Anablepsoides; species Anablepsoides cearensis. Next base: position 2,880,026 of record JAUBOC010000030.1, on the reverse strand, counting down.
CCTTAGATACCTGCCAAAAATGGAAACCTATTTTAAATGAAAAGAACGCAAAAATGAAAGCAACCCATGAAAAAAGGCCAAAGTTAGTCTCTAATATGAAGAGCAGCTTCTGGTTCTACCATGCAATATTTTTAAAGTTTAAAACATTATCAAATACATTTGGAGATACTGCTATACTTTAATTTGCACTTTATCAAATTAATTTTTGTAGTTCATTTTTAAACATTTTGAATGTATTTTAACGAAAGTTTAAACTTGTCAAAAAGCTGTTGTTACTGTTACTGTTTGTCACTAACATGAAGAGCAGCCTCTGGTTCTACCATGCAAAATTTTAAAAAGGCATTATTTTTATTTGTACTTTATCAAATTTATTTTTATTTTTGTTTTATTTGAAACATTTTTATTTTATTTATTTTTTGCCCACAATTTCATTTATTGAATTGTTTATTTTAGTTATTATGTTAAAAATATATATTTTTGTGTTGATAAGCCTGAGTGGTGTGTTGACTGACCGTTGTATTTGTTCAAATAATTGTTATGGGCACGTTACAATATAATTTCTTTTGTCATAACCATGTCTTGTGATTAATTACAGTAGTTTTACTTTTAAACTGTAAGTGTATTTATTTTAGTTATAATGTATACACAATACAAATTAAACCAAGATTTAGAACAATTATAATTTATGATCCATACATTGGTAATGTCTGACTGGGCCTCGTGCCACTTTATGTTCAAAAAATTGGGCCCCGAGGTCAAAAAGGTTAAGAATCCCTGACATAAACCAACCCAAGACCTGGCCAGTTAATGCATGCTATCTTAAAAACAATGCCATCATTGCTAGTCCTGGCCCACATGTTGTTGGCAAACCACTCGCCAGGCTAGCAGTCAGCCAGAGGTGCCAGCAGATCTGGCCCACACCTGTTTGCTATGTTGGAGGGGTCAATCATTCTCTACAGACGGAAAGAATTGCAGCAGCTCAAAATGGCATATCTGTCATAAGCTGTGATATAAAACCAATCAAAATCTATAATGTTATTATTTGGAAAAGATAGTCTGAAAAACAATGTTATTTCACATCACTGTTAAGTGCTAATCTTCATATGGTCCAATCTGTGATTTTGTATTTTTTATAATTCTCTCACACCTCTGGTCACAAAGTATAACATAACGTAAATTAAAATTCTGTTTTTCTGTCTTCAGTGTGTGTATGTGTTATTTTCCCAGTAACAAAGACCTTGGCTTGTCATTTGCATAGTTTGCTATCAAATAACTTCCCTCTTTGATTGTGGTGAGAAAAAGACACAGTGGCCCTCATCTATCTGCAAAGTACTGCAATGAATTGCTTCCTCATGGGTTTTCATCCAGCCTGGTTGCAGTTTTAAAAGTTACAAAAGAAATGTTCCACCAAATGCACTGGAGAAGCTGCGAAAAGCTGAGAGCTGATACATCAAATACATGTGACTGTGTGAGTGTGCTCGCAGGTGAGTGTGTGCCTTTTCTTATAAGTGGTTCAAGATTTACTTAAGTTACCCAGAGGAAGTCTTCAGAGAAAAGCACACTCTCAAACATATACTCTGTCAAGACTTATCTTAGCCTTCCAGAGGCAGCAAGACAAAGCTCACACATTTTAAAGTCTCCAGTGGTAAATGAGGCGCTTGAGGAATTGCAAATGCCGGGGAACACGCTCACACTGACAGTTAATTTTTATAACCTTTTGTGTAGAGACTTACCGAGCAAACATTCAACCTTAGACAAAACCCCACCCCCATCTCTTGTGCCCTCATCCACCCACTCACCCCAGTAATTCACTGCCTGTCTTTATCAAAGGACAAAAGACCAGAAAAATCCTGCTTCAGCTGTAGCCAAAGAATGTCAGAGTTGTTCACTCATTAAATGAAACATTCTGCTGGAACATAATGTTAGTTTAATAGGTGTTGTCTGAAGCGCCAAATGGGGTAGTTCATGTTAAAACTGGCATCAATACTTTACATTAACAACAGTAAATAGTGGTTTGTTTTGTTTTGTTTTTTAGTTGCAGTAGCTCTACCCCTCAGTTTTATTGAGCTGTAGAGTCGTTTTGGATTATTTTTTATTTATTTTTTGGTAGGTTTAACATCTTTCAGGTGCATCTTTATTTTTGGCATGTCTCTCAGCTCTCTGTCAGTAGCTTTTGCCGTTACTGACAGCTTGTTTAGAGTTTAAAAACAAACTGTTCCCGACCTGCCACGCAACAAACGGGAGAACAAGTTTGCTACTAACTGGTGAACATGGAGATTTTCAGTGATTTCCTTATGGCTGATGCATACCAAAGTAACAGTACAGAAGTATTACATTTGTAAACAAAAATGTTCCACATTGATTGTGAGCCTCAGAATATGGTTGTTGTTGCTTCTCTTTGGGTAGTGACTTGATGCATGTTTAAAGAAGCAATTTGATTTGACCAAACTGACAAAGCATGATTTAAAATGACAATGAGTACATTATACTAACCTGAACCTCAATGCCATATCCCAGGTAGACAGTAATCAAGTAGCTGCACTCCACACCAGAGTCAAGTGGTTGTAGGATTTCAATGTTACCTTCCGACTCGGTGAAATTCATTCCACATGGCTCTGTGGGAGAGAGCAAAAATAAAAGTGATTTCCTTTTTCCCCAGACCACTGATCTTTCTGACAGCCCACCTGTGTCTCCCTGCCCCCCAAAACCCCTCCAACTATCTCTGCAGATATCCTCTTTGATACCGCTTATCTGGGCCCTCAGCCCTCTGTGACCAGTGGAAAGGACAGGCAGGACACATCAGGGGGAAAAAAAATCTGATTGTTTTTGACACATGAGCAACTCTGTTATTCCCAGCGGATGGGGGGGAGAGCGTGCTATGTCCAGAATGCAAAATGAACAGACATGGTGCTGTTGACCTGATGCTTAATTTTGAGTCCAGTGGGATGCATCTGTTAATGATACTCCTAGTTCTTAAATTTTTTTTTTCAGGGGAAAAAAACAGACATGAGATATAGATGCTATTTGTGGCACAAAGTCATTTGAATGTTCTGCTGCATGAATGTCAAAAGGAAAAAGAAATGAACACGCTCACCTGTCGTTTGCATGGTGGTAGCCATGATGACAGTTGTTGATTCTCTACTGGTACCTTCTTCCCGAGAGGATGAAGGAGACTTCGAAAGTAGATGATTGGAGCTGCTTTTGTTTTTCACTGCGGTTTCCCTCGCTTGTCCTTTTTCCACCACTGCTGAGATGGGTACAAAAGGGGCATCCATAGGTAAACCCCTGCCTTGTGAGGAAAAGGAAGCCACTGGGTTGCCTCTACTGTATGGCATCACTTGGGTAGTGAGGGAGTCTGTTGTCGGCTCCACTCTGTCAGACACCTTGGTCTTCTCTTTAGTTGACTTCTTCTGAGGAACAGAGACAGGCGGTGCAGGTGTTGTGGGAGAGAACATGGTCAACGGCGAGGTGGCAGCTGCCGTGGCGGTCGTGGCAACGTCTGAGAAGGCTGGGGCGTCCTCGTGGGGCACAATTTGGGTAACAGCATCTCCTGCGTTTGGAACAGCCACAGAGCCTGGCATGGTGGGATGCGCAGGAACAGAGCCGTCTTTCCAAAAGAAATGTTGGTCACCCTGGAAATTCCTTGTAAGAAGATGCTCGTGGAGGAGGAGGCCCTTTAGGATGGGCTGGTGGTTGGGCATGTTCATCGGTGAGACCGTGGTGACAGAATGGGCTTCACTTTCCGTGTCATGTGTTGGGATGTGTGTGAAAAGGTCTCTGTCTTGGTCTAGGGCCTTCTTACTGATGCTGTGCATTTCTCTTGGACCTGAGAGAAAGAGAGAAGAAGGCAAACAATTTTATTAGTGAATTGTGCTATATTCTTCCATGCATCTATTGTTTTTTTACCCAGTTTTACTTTATCAGGTCACGGTAGCTTATCTCTAGCTGTCTTGTAAAAGTACACAGAGACAACCTGATATACAGCCACTGACGCCCAGCATACTCAATTTGAAGCCGAACAGTCAATGCATGATCATGTGGTTGGTTAATGTTTGTTTTCGGACACACCTTCCATAGCCCCTTTAGACACACTATTCTGACCTCTTGGGAAACCTCTCCAACTATGAAATGCGTCGCTGCACAGGGTTTCTTCCCCATGGAGTCTACACTCTGGAAAAAATAAAATAAGCAATCCCCAGAATCCACCGTTATTCTGTCTGCAAATCTGTCCCACTTAAAGCACCAAAGTTTTTTGGCAGACAGATTACTCCATGCTCAGTGCCTGTTTTATCTCTATCCATGAGTTTTTGGCCGTTTGACTATCTTTATAAATGTCTGCTTCTGGGTACAACAATTGTATTCTGGAAACGAGTAATTGAAGCAAAAACGCTGCTTTTAGAACTTTGAGTATAAACAAACACGCCCACAAATTTCTGACCAGTCATACAGTAACTTCTTATGCAGAGGGATGTGAAAAGTTCTCCCGGTGAACAAAATGATGCAATTTCCATCACACAAGTACAACAATAAGAGTTGATTTTGGCAGTTCAGATGGAATATGTGGAGGCCTATACTCACAACTAAGGACAATTTAGAGCTACTAAGTAACTTAACATGCATGATTTTGTCTGTAGAGGAAAACCAGAATACCTAAAAATAAAAAAATAAAAAAACATGTACACAGAGAGGAAGAGAGAAACTCCACCCAGAAAAGCCAGGAAGTGATCTTCTTGCTGTGAGGTAATAGCTCTAACCACTGCGCCGCTGTGGCACCCTCATTGTAGAACAAAATTGCTTCAAGCTTATTTGCTAGAAAATCATGGTTAATGAAGTGAAAGGCTGTCCTTATGTGCAAGTCTTCCACACAAATTAGTTTTTTTGATGCCAGTGGGGATCAAATTCCATTTTAACCAGATAACGTCTTCCCGTTTATATCATATTGCTGTATTAAAACAACTCTAGCTCTGTGAATTTTTGAAAGTTGTCTTTTATAAATGCTCCATCACAAAGTGCAGTCTTTCATATTGTGTGACAGACTACATCGGAATATATACACTTTAGAAGTCTTATTTGATAAAGCACAAAGTTTTCTTTGTTTGCACTTGACATGCTACACTCTACATTTTAATTTATTTATCATAAAGGCCACATTTTCAAGGGTTCTGTACCTGAATAACACCGACAGTGGTGCATAGCAACGTACAGAAAGCCAGTTCTTTAAAACTAAATTGAACAGTCACAGCCTGCAGGCAGCTGTGTTGTAGAATGGAAAACCACTCAGAAGAAATGGTCGATTTATTTATTAGACTGAAAAAAATGCACTTACCAACACAATATAAAGGGCTTGATAAGTACTAGTACATTAAAACAGGTAGGTAAACAAAACCGATTTACATAATTATTTCATTAAACAACCTAAAAGCGTAAGATGCAAAACAATCAGTTGCAGTCAAAGGTTTACATACATAGGCATGGATGTCATTATCACTTTTAGATGTTAAATGATTTATTTAAATCATTTTTCCAGAGGGACTTTTTTTTCCAAACCACAACTTTTTTAAAACGATTTGGCCAGACAAGTATGGATTCATTGTGCTTTTTCTTCAATCCACACAGGATTAAAATTATCCATGCAGGCTCATACACATTCATTCACTTATAATTTTTAATAAGCGGAGCTGAAAGTTTGAGAATGCATTTTAACTGGAAAACGACCAAGGCTTTGATAGGCTTCTTGTTTGTGATCATGACTGACTGCAGCTTGTGGTCTTTGCCAGGTTAATAAAAAGATTTTTTTGACGGCATCATCTGTCACCCTCAGATGAAAGGAAATTGGTTAGGATGTTCAGGAACAACCCAGGCCTGCCATGAACTGGAAACTAATGGAACATAAGTCAGTTCTATACGTCATGGAGTAAGATTCATCTTAATCAACAATTTACCTTGTAGGGATGTCCCGATCAGATACCCAGTATTGGTATTGGTGGCAGATATGGGCATTTTTTGAAAATCGGGTAGTATCGGATTTAGTCTTGGGATCGGGCCGATCCAGTTTTTTTCTACAGTTTTCAGCATCATCATGCTTTACAACTGCTGTTATGAAGTCAAGGCACACACAAGTAAACAACCATGTCCACAGTGTGAGAACACTTTTCAATGGGAAACAATGATGCTGAAACTGCATCTTGCAAAATCTGCAAACTGGATGTTTCTCGTGGTGAAAACAGCAGGACTCGCTTTAATACTACCAACCTTGTCACTTGGAAAGAAATAAAGAAATAAATCTGATCTGTATCGTATCAGTATTGTATTGGTATCGGAAAGACTAATCAATTAAAAAATCAGATTGTATCATGAGCCAAAAAATCTGGATCGGGACATCCCTATTACCTTGTAGAGAAAAAAATATATGGTTGAACGATCCAACAGGACAATGATCCTAAAAATACATCAGAATTGGTTTCTGATTGGACAAAACCGACTAAATTTAGGCTTTTAGAATGACTTTTCCAAAGCATTGACATCAACCATATTAAATTATTGTGGACTACATGTGAACTCTGCCCATTCTGCCAAAAATGTGGCCAAATATCAAGAGTTACCGTATTTATTCGTGTATAATACGATCTCATGTATAATACGACCCCCCCCTATTTTTATCTTAAAAAGCATAAGAAATTTATTTCTCATACTACCTTTAATTTCATATTTTCTTCAGGATTTTTCAGCCTTTGCAGTCATATATATATATACACTCACCGGCCACTTTATTAGGTACACCTGTCCAACTGCTCATTAACAGTTAATTTCTAATCAGCCAATCACATGGCAGCAACTCAGTGCATTTAGGCATGTAGACATGGTCAAGACAATCTCCTG
>JAUBOC010000030.1:2823067-2835042 GCA_032275365.1 Anablepsoides cearensis | reverse complement strand
GGCTTTGGTAGAGCGGGTCATTTTTGACCCATAGGACAAGGGGAGTAAACAGAATGTTAGGATCGCACAAGGGTTAACCCTTTTTATACTTTTATCAGCTTATTTCTCCTGATTAATATTTCATGCTTCTTTCAACTGTTTTCTGCAATTTAAACTACATTAATGCTATTTCAGCTAATTTGAGCTTTTTTCAGCGTAATTCACTTTTTGTATTTCTTGCTCCTTAATTCACCAAATGTGTTATTTTTGCCGCTTTTTATTCAGCTTTTTTGCCTTTGAGCTTTTGTGGATATTTTACAACAAACTGACAAATTTTGTGTATATTTTTCTGTACAAATTCAAGTATTCATTCCGCATTTTGGCAGAAAATACAAATGCTCTGATTATCTTTACATCGTTGTCAAATTTGGATTGCATAATTTCTTACATAGGTTTTTAATTATTATTCACAACTATTAAGAGCACTAGCAGCAGTAACATAGCACTTCTGGGTTAACCAGAGATCTCACTTAGTGCAAATTCCATAGTATTTCTGCCCAAGTAGCCATGCAATACAAAATAATAGAAGTGTAAAACTTTAAATAACAGTTTTAGTAAGAAACGTTACAAAAAAATTAATAAATCCAAGCAGTTTTAAAACTGGTGTGATCCGTAAATTAGGAAGCTATTTTAGCTTTTCTCTAGTTCAGTTTGAATGAATTTACTTTAAAGGTAGGTTACGGTGGTCTTAAAACAACTTCAGTTTTGAAATTGTCACAACAGGTTTTTTAAAGCCTTTTAGTCTAACTTGTCCACACTAATACATTTTACCTTACATGGTTATTTTAGCAAAAACATTTTAAACAAATCACTTAACTCACTTGGCTCATCAGTCTTGTCAAACTCTTTTTCTTTTCCAAACAGAGGCTTTTCAAGAAGCTATCTGGTTACACTATTGCTTATTTATGAATTTTACACAAAAACTAAAACACATTAGATCCAATTTTTTTGTAATCTTTTCATTTAACAGGTCATTTCTTTAACATTTGATTTACTAAAAGAGAATAAAAAAAAACAAAATCAGTTTGCAATTAGTGACTTTGCCATATTTGCCCATAAAACTAAAGCAGGTGCAGGGTATAGTTGTCTGTATTATGAGAGAACTTGCACTCTGTAACACTTTGACAGAGAGAACAGTGACTCAGAGTCTGACGGAGTGTATATGGGCATGAGAAAGGGCTTCAGAGTCACATGTCTCTGTGTCCTGCTCTTTGAATACGCCTTGCCCTTTTGGTCCTGCTGGTCCCAGCTCTCCTGATGGTACAGGCAGAGCTAATCACACATTGTGACACAGAGTCCACGCAGTCAGTCCTGAATAAAACATGGAAAAAGGAAGGGAGGGAAAAAAATATATAATCAAGTGAGGGCATCAGCGGACTTCTCCTTCAGCTGGTACCAACACTCCAGCTATGCGCCACATGTGTCCTCATACTAATGACAAGCCTAAAAAGGAGGCAGAGGGCAACCTCTTTTCATAATCAAAGTGTTTTTATTCATAACATGTCTATTAATTAGTTTGGAATAGTCGGCTCCATGCGCTCAGGAGAATTTAAATTGGCTGAAGAGGATTTGCCCTTCCTCTGTTGAGCCAATGATTTCTTGGCAAGTCTTTATAATCATGGAGGGACAAAGAGGAGGAGAGGAAGAGACAATGAGATAGAAAGGGTGTGTGTATGTGTGCGTCCGTCCTTCTTTTCCTTTCTTCCAAGAGCGACTCTTACAAATCATTATAGGGCAGCAAAATTATAGACTTTTTTGTGCGGGATCTGCTATATTATCTCAAATGGGCACTATAGCTCAGAATGCATTATAAAAGCATTAGATTGGGTTTGAAATCATTCAGAATATTAGCCGGAACTGATAGTATGTGTTTAAATTTAAAAATGAATGAAACTAACTTTCCCTTGAAGAAAGCTAAAGCTTTATACGAGGATTCTGTGTGACCTTCTTGTTCTCAGAGCAGGTGTTGGCAATGATTCCCGGCTACTACCACACCATATTGTAGCTCATCTGTAAGGACCGCTAATGTTGGTTAGCTTAGATTGACTCTAGAACTTATCTGGTTGTCGATTTTAATTCAATGATTACTTTCAATAATATATATACATTGGTTAACAATATTTTGTTAACAGACAAACTATGATTGCTTCATTTTCATGGTGATTAAAAAAAAGCCAAAAGCGTTGAGTGAATGTAAACAAAATATGTTATGCAGCGGGAATTTTCTCATTACCTGGGTTAGACATTGAAATAAACAAATAAACAGGGATTGTTTAAAGGGCAACAAAGCCTGTGAGCCGAGAAACGACTAATTAAAAAACTTATGACCTTCCAGGATTTATTTGATCCTTTTAAATCCTTCACCGGTGGCTCTCATGTATTATTAAGCTGTTAGAATTGGCATAACATAATAAATAAATGTTTTTTTTGGTTCTTTTTTTCTAATGTCTTAATCTGTTATCTGTGTTTCACTGCTAAAGAAAAGCTATTAATGTTTGTTTGTGACTGCTGTCATTAAAACAGCTCTTCAACAAACTGCCACATAATCTGCCTTCATTCAAACTGAGCATCGGCAACAGTATCTCATTCAAAGGCACAATAATGGAGCCACTTAAACAACCCGTCTCTGGTACGGGTAACAAAAAGGCGTGCAGTATTGACACTTGTCAGGACATAATCAAGGCTGATGTTTTAGTCGTGGTGGAATATGAAACAGGAAGCAAATTGCTCGCTAATTCTCATTTCACACTCCCAATGTGAAATCAGCCAGGCACACAGAGCACCGGTTCCTCTGCACGCACAATGGTCTGGCTCGCTGCGTAACACCAAATTATCTTTCCCCTGGCTTAATTATTCATTAGGCAAACATAATTAATTTAAGGAGCTTCTCTCACAGGAAGTGTTTCAAATAAAGGCCAGGAGGACAGCTTTCTGCTTAATCATTAGCTGAGCGGAGCCAAGAACCTGCAAGCGCATACGTGCTCCAGTAAATAAATAAAAAAAGTCAGGTGCCAAGTTTATTTATTTATTTTTTTTAGATTTTTTTTTTATTATTTAAGCTATGAAATTGGGCACCTCTGCAAAAAATCTTATTATGTGGTTTAGTCTCGTCAAATGGAGATTTTTGACTTGAATTTTGACAGTAATGCGATTAAATCAAGTTAAAAGAGAGCAGCAAAATTGGGAAACTGCACTTTCTGCAAAACAATGCAGTGTGGATGATGGGCGCTGAGTGAGTTGGCTGAAAAGTATTGAAGAATGAATTTTTGACTGAATTGGTGAAGAGGAAACAAGCAGAGCGGAAGCTAAAATGAGCCAAAAACGTAGCCAAAAGGTACGTTCAAAGCTAAAACCACAGCTAAATGCTAAAAATACCAAAACCATAAAAAGAAAAAAACAATACATAGAGTTTAAAATGAGCAAAGCCATAGCTAATGGCTAAAATATTAAGCAGTTGCTAAAATCTGCAGTTAAAACTTTAAATCAGCAGGACAATAGTTAAAAGCTGAACTTAGCTAAATTGTAGCTAAAACCAACATTTTACTGAAATATAGCTAAAAGCTCAAAATTGGCGTAATAGTTTAAAGCTAAATTTAGCAACAATTCAGCTTAAACCTACATTTAATAGAAGCTAAGATGAGCAAAACTGTAGCTACAAGCTACAATTAGCACAACCATAGCTAAAAGCTAATATTTTTAGGATACTTTAACGCTACAAAGATCAAATAAGACAAAAATAAGGAAAGTATGAAGTAGATTACAGAACAATGCTTTAGAAGGAAACTGTGTTATTTTTTTTTTGTTGTTGTTTTTTGTGGAAAATGTTTGCAGATAAAGTTAAATAATTCAAGAAGAAATATAAGTTACTAAAACTAAAAGTTATGGTGCACTATTCTCAATTGAAACTGAAGTTTTGGTATATGACTGGCTAAAATGGGTGTGGATATAAAGACCGAAAAGACGTTTTTTTCCAAGGCCATTTATAGCGAATCCATCTCTCAACCATCCAACCCCACGCATTTACCAGGAAAGAAAAAGCACCTTGATTACACACTCTGAGGGCCCGGGCTCACACACACTCAGGAAAACTTTGCCCTTTTCCACTCTTCCTTTATCTTCCCTTCCTTCGCTCAATCTTCCTGACTCTAACGGAAGCATCTTTAAAAAAAAAAAAAAGAGAGAGAGAGAGAAAGGGCTTTGATGTATCTTCTCTGTGATTCGGAGCCTTCAGATCAAGGGGCTGTTTGTCTTCAAACTCACCAAATCCTCAAAAGGCCCGAGACAAAGAGCAAACACACTCAAGTGCCTTTCCACATCCATTTGCGTAATGGAAGAGCTGTCTGCACTCGCGCTTATTTTTCCCTCCATCCATATTTGCTCTCAGATGCAATAAGAACTGTAAACATTTCATGAAACATCATCATCAACTCCGTCATCATTAGGATTATTTTATCGTTGGTGAGATGTGTGTTAATTGAATGATTAAGTGTTCGGTACTAAAATCTCCAAGATTACTTGCTGCGAGTGGACAGTACTCACACATTACCATGGAAACTACAGGATCTATTGAAACTCTTCTATTCAAAGGATCCATTCACGGGTCAATAAAAAGGATCGATATTACTTCTGTGTGCTTCTTTTGCCAGAGAGTCTCTGTCGTTTGTTTTGTTTTTGAGAAATGGATTAATTTTTCACAGAAAACATTGCAACTTGAAACTTATTATGATTTGTGTTTAAAGTGAAACCAGTTTAAACATTTTCTTAATGTTTTTGCCATTTCCTGTGCGTTACATTAACTGTAGCGTTAGCAAAACATCTCATGAACCAGTGGTCTAATTTTAATGAAACTTAAAGAACCTAATCATTGGATTTACATTCACAGCTGATTAACTTCAAATTTACATTTAATCCCTGAACACCCACTTATTTTTGTACTGTTTAAAAATGAGAAGAAATTATGGTATTCATTTAAAAAATAAAGCTGCAGACCATAATGTGTTTGAACTCCTGCCTTTGAGTTTTACTATATATTTGCCTCCATAATCAGTTTGAACTGACTGGATTTTGCTGTGAAATGAAATGTGCACTCCTAGATCCTGCTGGCTTACGGGGTGACAAATCCGACCGGCTTGAAACCTTTTCTCTTATCTCTGCTTTCATTTACTGCTGAGCGGAGTAAATATGGACAAATCTGCAGTTAACTTTGTTAGAGTTTCAAAAGGTTAAAGCGGGATGGGGGGGGAGGGGTTACAGATACGACCCCCGGCCCCCCTCTTCCATCCTCAGCCCCTCCAACGTACCCTGCAAAAAATAGCAAGGCACAGAGTTCACGCACAGACAAAGAAAAGGAAGAGCTGCAGAGTAAAATGACTTCGAAATTACTGCAGAAGTTTAATCCAATTTCCTCGGCAGTCAGAGCGGTGTAAAAAATCCCACAGTGCTTTGGCCCCTGTAAAAAGCCACGGGGACGTGTCATCCAAAAACGCAATTTCAGAATCCTAAAAGCAGAAAAAGCAGAGGGAATCAATGTCCTAACAAGAGAGAGATGGACTTAAAGTGGATTGATTGCAGAAAAAAAAGAAGGAACATGACCAATCCGGAACAATTTTTGTCTGAAATTACTAAAATCTTTATTTCTAATTCAGAAAACTTTGATATATTTATAGATAACTAAAAAAAGAATCACTTGAAGACAGCATGCTGCTCACCAGCTGTGCTGCATGCTAAAGTTTTAAACGTGTGCAAATTGTTCATGTTTCAGATCAGTCTCAGCTACTAACACAATTTTAGCTCTATAGCTGTACAGTTGTTAGAGTTATAACCATCATTGTGTTTGACAAAGTTAAATATCTGTGGCAGTCTTTTTAAATCAGATTGGCTCCAAATGTTAATCAGTTAAACATGTACATCCAATGATTACTCTCTACAAGTTTTATTCCAATCTATTCAGCGGTTCATGAGATATTTTGCTAACAGACTAACAGGGTCGAGTCAGACACATCAGGCTGAAGTTTAATGTACATAACTTGTGCATTTTATAGTCCTTCATATATGTGTTGGGAATGTCTGTCAGCTGCAACTACAACATATTTTAGCTCTATAGCTTGAAACGTGACAGAGTTATAACCGTTGTTGTGTTTGTTTATTTTGACTAGCTGTGGTAGCCATCTTGAATCAAGTTGACTCCAAACTTAAATCAATTAAGAATATGCATTCAATGATTACTTTCTATAGGTTTTATTCCAATACATTTAGCGGTTCATGAAACATTTTGCTAACAGACAAACAAGGTAGAGTTAAACAGTTAAGGCTAAAATTTGAGGCCATATCTTGTGCATTTTGTTTGTGTTTGATGTATGTGTTGGAAGTTATTGTCAGCTGCAACTACAACATATTTTATCTCTATAGCTTTAACAATCTCAGGGACGTATAATTTTTGTGTTTGTTTAGTTTGACTAGCTGTGGTGGCCATCTTGAATCAAGTTGGCTTCAAACTTAAATCATTTAAAGATATACATCCAGTGATTACTTTCTGAAAGTTTCATTCAAATCTGTTTAGTGGTTTATGAAATATTTTTGCTAACAGACAAACACACAGAGAGAGTTCTATAACATTTACTGTATAGTTCATGGCGGCGGGCAACAAACACGCAGAAGCATCCCCCTCAAACCTTTGTCCTAGCAATGTTTCTAAAACATTTAATACACCCTGAGCTGACACGCACCACCTAAGCTGCGTTACGGGAGCGGCCCCCACCCTCTCGTCTCTGCGTTTTCCTTTTCCCCACCATACCCCAAATGTGCATCCACACGCCGAGCTCCTGGAGCGGCGCCAGGCAGAAACAGCTTTGTCAAACTCAGTTAGCCGCCTCGGAGGGGGAAACACCTTTCTCCACAGTAAGACTCCAACTATTCACATCATGGCCCCTGCCTGGGCCTCCGCCACCTCATCAATCCACACCACAACAAAGGTAAACAGCCTGGCACCTTCCACACAGACGCCCGCGCTGCTTTGTTGACACAGTGTTCGCGCAAGCCGCCTGCACAGAGGGTGAGTCGCGCACAGGACAGACTGAGCTTCATTTACAGAAGGTAATTGCACTGGAGCCAAGTGGTGCACTTTTGTGATGAGATTTTTTTTTTTTTTTTCCTTTTGCAGCTTTTCTAAACCCTTCCCAACCCTCTCAATTTGTTTACTTGCTGAATGAACCTGCTATGACAGGGACGTATAATTTCAGGTAAACACAAACATGTCACCTTCTAGGCGGAATGGTCACTGGCACTGACAGGCTATTTTCCCCCGGCAGCCTCGCTTTATCGTGCACACCAAGGCATGAAATAACATGACACTTGTCCGCTCAAGATCACCTAACATGCTCCGAAAAGAAAAAAAAAAAAAACACTCATAAATATGAGCATTTTCCAGGGTTTTTTGAGCGACGCCGGGTCGTTTCTGCTCTGCTGGTTTTGATCAGGCACTTTTAGATAAACACGTTCGCAGAGTGATGTATGCAGTCCTGTCTATCTTGGAAAATGAAGACTAAGCAGTGCTTTACATTAGTTTTAATAACTCAGCTTTTTGGTTTGTTCATAGAGTTAAAACAAAAATAGCTCAGCATACAATTTTTTTACATACATATGTTAAGAAGACAACAAAAAAATTGTAGATGTGCACAAATTTTGTTTTTAAATACAATAAATTGGCTGTTTTGGGGGTGTATTGAGTATTTCCCAGGCTGATATTTCAATTCTACACCACATTCAAGTAATGTTACCTTCATTTGTTATGAAGCTCCTGTATGTATAAAATAAATAAACACTTTGAATCCTCACCTCCTATTATTCCTGACACTCCCACTTCAGTATGCCATCACAACAATGCTTCATGACGTTTACAATCCTACGTAGGAGAAAAAGTCCAATCATTTTTGATTAACTGTTTCATCATAAAACGAGGGTAGTCTCTTCCTTGGAATCCAAAAATACATTTCCTCTAAACACCTTGCAATTAGCCTCTGTCTCTTTAAGAACATCCTACTGTTTCTGACACTTCCACTTCAAGCATGTCTTCATAACAATGCTTCATGCCGTTTACAACCCTTCGTAGGAGCGTTGTATAATGCTGTACTACTTTATTTTAGATTTGGTAATTCAGAGGAAAACCTGTTCTGCTTATATAAAAGATAAAAAATAAAAACACTCAGTGTAGCTCCTTGAAAGGAAATACAATACAAACCCAGAAACAGAGCACCTGCGAGTCTAATACAATCCCTGTTTCAGCTGTTGTCCTTGCACATTGTTGGCTCAGTATTGCTCTTTTTGTCCTGATAGAAATAACAGGAAGTGTCTGAACCTTTAAAAGCAAAATACAAACAGGAAAAAAAAGAGGGGGAAAAAACTCCTGCGAGAGCGTTCGGTGGCAGCTCGGACATCTGTGCAGAATACTCCCCCTGGATGACCTTTTTTTTTTTCTTCTCCTTTCTGGTTCCCAAAGCTGCTTACAGATAAACATCTGAGCGTTTTGTTCAAACAGAGGAGGAGTTATTTAAGATTCACCTCATGTCGTAAAAGAAAATAGAAAAACACCTCAAATGTTTTTTTTGTTTTGTTTTATTGACAAGCCCTTACAGTCAGTAATGTTTCTAACATGCAGATTGATGTGGTGAACATGTGACAAAGGTAATTGTGATATTAATGCACTGCAGGGTGGACAGAAAACCTGGTGTATTAACAGGCAGCATAGAGCAACCCTTATTGTTGCCATTCTGCTGTTAAAATTTGTAACAGTGCAAGCTGACAAACGGAGATTTTACAGATTCATCCTGTCAGACCTTAAAATAGGTTTCCCACAATGCAGTACACAACCTGATCTTTAATGTTCAGCTCAGATAAACTGAAATTTGTCGGGTTTCTGCAGCTGATGCAATTCTCCTGTCTGTTTCAGGACAAAAGCCTCATTTTTTAATATTTTTGTTTGCTTTCTTTACTCACCTCTTATCTCTGCCTCACCACAGTCTGTTTTTGAATAAAAGGGCCAAAGCCACAGGCATTTATCGTTTTAATCTGGATTTTTCTGTTGCACAACTAGTTTGGTGTGTGTGATCTTAGCCAGATGAGTGTTTTAGAACCTTGATACATGTAAGGTACAAAAACGACTAATACTGAGGTGGATGGAAGGATCACAGACTGGATGGCAAAGGAAAGGTTAGATGTGATTGTAGCAAAGAGACAAAGTGCATCGGTTTTTCCACATGTTAAGTATTTGAGGAAGCCTTGTGGAGAGAATAAACTAGAACTAAATCCTAACAGCAGTTGCTTTATCATCTACATGTGTTTTTACAGCTTTGACATTTCAAAATGCCTGAAAAAAGATTTATTTTTTCCTTTCCTGACCACCAGGTTGTCTGATTATGTTAGTTTTTTGTCAATAAAATGTGGTTTACTTGAGTACAGTTTTTGATCATTTGTACTTTACTGGAGTAGATTTTTTTTTCTTTTACTTTTTACTTTTATTCCGCTACATTTTAACGATTAAAATCATATTTATTTACTCCACCACGTTACTCTAATTGCTTTATACTAGTTCTTTCTTTTGGCTGTTTGTTTCCACCGACACACTGTAAAATTACACTCAAGTAAGGAAACGGAGTAATTTGTCCACCACCTGGCTATCAGATGTGTGAAAAGGCGATGGGATGTTATTTTCTTACAGCCGTGTCTGTCAATACTCCAAAGAAGTGCAAGACAAATACACCAAAAAATGAGTTGACGGTAAAACTCTAAGCTAAAATCAAATGTTGCACTCATATGACTGCATAAACTACAAAATCTTTGTTTTATTTCACTCTTTTAAAAAATGTTATATTTTGTGTGGTGCAAGAGGCATCTTATTATCCCACCAGACTGTTTTTTTTATGAGATTCAACCTCGACCCGTGGGACAGAGACGAAGAAAAAAAAGGAAAAAAAAAAAGTACATATTGAACACCCTATTTTTGTTCACAGAAATTTGCATGGCTAGCATTTCAAGAAATAAATGCCTGCCCCGCTAATATTTTATGCTCAGGAGCCTCTACTGTATGTTCCCCATCTGTGGTTCATCCTCCCATCGGTGTGTGTGACCTGCTTCCTGTCTCACCAGGTGCTTTCCTTCACTTTCCCAACTCTTATCTGCGGTTTCCTGTTGCCATCTGCCTGCCTACTGCTGCCCCCCCCCCTTTTTTTATCAATTCGCTGCCCATCAGTTTCACTTTTGTTGTTGTTTTGCAGTTTTCTTTCTTTACAGTGAAAGCTTCTGTCACATCAAGATGTCTGCTTCACCCTCCTGTGATGCAAGAGGCAGCTTCGATTCCACAAAGCTGCAGATTAACGCTACCGTTTTAGCTTGAGCTTATCTATGACTCAACTTTAAAGGTGAAAGGATAACATATGTTGATGCGTGGGTCAAAAACATTCCAGCTGAAACCATAGGTTAAATCATTCTTTTGCCGGTGAGCATGTTGTAATGAAGAGGACAAGGAGAGAGAAGACATAGATAAATAAATTAGACTGACGGAGACTCAGAGGCTAATGTTTCATCACCTAAAATATCAAATCAATAAAAAAAAATCTGAAACATTTGTTTAATTATTCAGATACCAAAAAGCATCTTTTACTCTAAATATATACATTTTTATATCAAATGAGTGAATTATTTTGTGGTTAAATAAAATTTGAAAATAAATTATCCTTTTGCAGCAATGAATGTGTAAAAATAAAAAATGCTGTGTCAGAATCAGGTGTAATCCAACCGATGTTTGAGACATGAGACACATCAAAGGTTGGCAAAAAGCACAGGAAGTGTCTTGTGGGGAGTAAGAACATCTGTAGCAATTTCAGCAAGAAGAGAATAATAAGACTCTGCCAAATGCATTGTTTGTTCTTTTTGTTTGCTTCCCCTAGGATGCTTCTAAATATAACTTCTGCTATCTATTATGCAGCTTTTTTTGTTTTTGTTCTTCTTAGAGTAACAGTTCCACCTGAAATTTGTTCCCTGCTTTGACAGATGTGTCCATCAGAGAGAGAGAGAGAGAGAGAGAGAGAGAGAGAGAGAGAGAGAGAGAGAGAGAGAGAGAGAGAGAGAGAGAGAGAGAGGAGCCTCATAACTGACGGACGATTACCTGTTCACTACCTCAGTCACTCAGTCTGACAGGACTTTATATTGTGGAGATGGCGGTCAATGTTAGAACTTCTAAATTATACACGAGGTCCTCTGGGACATGGCTGTAATATATCTCTGTGGAGAGAACGAGGCCTGAGGTCACAGCGTGGTTTTCTGTTCTTGTCTGTGTTTTGTGGATTACAGACTTTACCAACAAAAAGCGTGTGGAAATGTATTTATACCTGCGTTACTTGGGCTGATTGAAACACTGGTAAACAACGGATGGGTTTCTTTGGCAGTAAGTTCACCTTAAATGATACAAACTCTAATTCTGACAAGGTTAGGTCATTGTGGAAGCTGCAAATAAAATCAATGCAACTATTTGCAACTCTCTTTTTTATCAGTAAATATATCAAATGTCAAAGCTAAGAGATTTCCCAGTTGTTTGCAAAAAATAGGTAATGCAACAAGTCTGATAACTTAAAACTGAATTTAAAGTTGCCTTCAGGCCCAGTCCTCTCTTACCAAATAAATATTCGATATTAGCTAATACTAACAAATAAAGGTTAATGATATAAAATGGTTTTAGTAATTTATGATTAGTAACAAAAAGCTGTAAATTTAAGGGGTAACTGGAAAAAAAGTTACAATTAATTCAGTCAGTAGGAGGAGTGACATAAAATGAGAATATATCAGAAAGCCTGAATCTCGTAAAAGCAAAAATGGGCAGAAGTTCAGCTTTGTAACAAACTGCAACTAAAAATGAGATCATTTTGGAATAAAGTTCTTTACCCCAA
>JAUBOC010000030.1:2811830-2822967 GCA_032275365.1 Anablepsoides cearensis | reverse complement strand
TATTTATATATAAAACAAACTGGAACACTGAATATCCCATCATCCACAGTTCATAATCTGAAAATATTTTTGGGATCCAAGGAAGTTTCTGAGCTCAAAGGACAAGGCAGAAAATCAAAACTTTGTGATCCTTGGCCCCTAAAGCAGCACTGCATTAAAAACTGCTCTGATTCTGTTATGAACATAAGCTCAGCAACACTCCTACAAATATTTGTCTGTACATACAGTGATGTGTTATCCACAAAGCTCTATCATGCAAAAAAAAAATCCATACGTAAACACAGTTCAGAAATGCTGCTCATTAAAAATGGAGTGAGATGAAGTTAGAAACTCTTCTGTTTTCAGTTGAATCACAATTTGAAATTCTTTATGGAAGCCATGAATACAACAGCTGAAATGTTACCAGTGCCTCTCTGATGGTATGGGGCTGGATTAGTGCCTATAGCATGAGCAGCTTACACATGTGAAAAGACACCATCTTATCAGAAAAGGTCTTGCATTCATTACAGCAGCATGGCTTCATAAAAGAACAGTCAAGACATTTAACAGGAACCTGTCATTAATTCAAACCGTTTATCTCACAATAAAACCAAAAAATCCTGAAAAGACACAGAAGTGTTGAAAAGCTAGAAGTCGACACCAGGCAGGAACAGGACATTTTCCTGCTTCAGCTCCAGTTTAATATGTTTCATTGTAAATAAAATATGGGTTTATGAGATTTGCAAATCATTGCATTCTGTTGTTTATATTTTCCACTTGCTGCAACTTTTTCAGAACTATTGTAACTCAAAAAAGTGGAAATGAGAAGGAAAAAAATATATATATATTAGTGCCCACAACACTTTTCTTGCTCATGTTTGTCTTTGACTATTTTCAATTACTCGTGAAACCCCTATCCTCTTCCTTGATCTATCCACAACACTGTTATCTTCCCCTGCTACTTATAATATGTTTACTCATCCTGATGAATTCAATTACATCTTTTCAGAGGAAATTACTGTGGGGGTGGCTCAGGCTGCCAGAGGTCAGTGCTGACTGTGAATACTAAAACTACTCCCCCAAACACATTACACAGCCTATTACCTGCAGCTTTCCACACCGCACTCTGCGACCCTACATATAAAGCCTTTCCACTGCCACAGATGAAATGCTTTTGAGATGGGATCTGGCGTGGAGAAGACGGGAAGAGAGCTGGAGCTGTCCCCGGGCCTAATCGTTTCAGAGAGCCATCCCCACGGCAGCTGCAAAACCCGCCACTACCGATTACGGAGGTACATACGCGGGCAAGCAGAGCGTAAAAAGGTGCAGAAAGGAGGTCTGCCCCCCTCCCTGGTGGGGCGGGGGGAGAGGCTAATGCCGCTGACTTTCTTTCTTTCTTTATTTTTACTTTATTTATGTGGAGGAATGTTGAGATTGATGAGGCAAAAGGAACGAGGCCAGGAGAGCAGAGAAGTCAGTCTGAGATGTAGTGACCTGACAAACAGGGAGACGTTTCTTTTTTTCACAGCGCTGTGACTGGGTGACATAAAAAGTCCAAAAATTTCTCATTTCAGATCTAGCAGATCTTACAAAAAAATGTATATCACCCACCATTTTCAGTGCCATAATGATGAAATAAGATTATCTTATGTTGACTAGAGTGTTTAGAAGAAAAAAAATTAAAATACTGTACAACCAGGACTATTCAACTAAATTGCACAATTCTAAAAGCCAAAAAACGGTAGGGGAAACACCGCATTATGTAAAAAAACGAGTATTATTATCTTTTACCTTATTAGTTTATTTTGTTGCAATAAATCGTAAATTTAACACTTAAAATTTTATTTTAAATTATAATTTTATAAGTTGATTAAAAAATAATTGATTTTTTTTTTAAGACAGGCTTATTGGCAGGTCAGACAGAAATCACCTGTGGGCTAAATGTGGCCCACAGGCCACCAATTGAATGGACCTGCCATACAGAATCTCATGCATTTTTCATTCAGGTGTTGGTGCTCAAATTGTGTGTTTGTGAATGCCCACACAACAATAAAGTTTTGCTCAATATCTGCAGAAGTCACTGGATTCTAATCATTTTGTGTTTGCCAAGTTCAGTTAGCTGTGGTGGCCATCTTAAATTGAGTTGACCCGAAAAGTTAATCAGTTGTTCTTTTAGAAAATGATCTAGTGATTATTTTCTAAAAGATTTATTCAACTCTGTTAAGTTGTTTATTAAATGTTTTGCTAACAGACATGATAGATAGAACTCTAATAGTAAATGGCATTGTTTTAAACAAATATGTTTTATAATCAGTTAGTAAAAAAAATGTCTTATAGTTAGTAATTGGTGTGTAAGTTGTGAGTAACACTCTGCCAACAATGTACCAGATCTTTGCTGAGAATCTGTAAAAAGTAACAGAGTTATAGCCATATATGTGTTTGTTACATTATATTGGTTGTGGCGGCCATATTGAATCAGGCTGACCTAAAACATTAATCAGTTGCAGATGCCTGTGCAGTGATTACTTTCTGAGAGTTTCTATAAAATCCCTTCAGTGGTTCAAGAGATATTTTGCTAACAGACAAACCAACAAACAAAAGCAAAAACATCATCGCTCGCTCTTCATCTCTCAGCAGCAAGCGATGATTAGCGAGACGCTGTTTCTCAGTCCGGTGTCATTTCCCGCGGGCCCAAAATTCCTCCTGCACTCAGAGAGGGAGATTTTCCCCAACGCAGCATCTCCAAGTGCCTGCTCCCAATCCAGAGGAAATGACTCCCCCTTTGCTGAACATTCAAGCTGACAATTACATTGCAAACCTGCTACACGAAATCTCCAAAGAGTTGATTGTGTTGAGAGAAGAGGGGGAAAAAAAAAAAAGCTGTTGGAAGAACTTCGCACATAATTATCTAGATGCAGGAACCTATTTCAGGTCTATCAAAACTGTCAGAGTGATTAAACAAAGCGGACGGGAGAAGCGATCAGGAAAACAGCCTTTTCCTGTGTCCTCTCTCTGAACTGTGGCTGTTTGCTCAGTGTCAGGGTACGAGTGGATGGTCTTATTTAGTTGGGTTTAAAAGTAATGTCAAAGGAAATGTGCCAGGAATGATGAGGCATCAAAATATTTTTGTAAATATCTATTACCTAACTCTTGATCAGCAGCAGTTATATGTTACATATTAAATTTCTAAATGTAATTATTGTGTAGCTCCTGCCACATATCCAAACATTATTTTGCAGCAATGTTTTGCGCATTGTGTTTGAATGTGTCTGTCTGTTAGCAAAATGTCTCATGAACCACACAATGGATTTTTGTTCAACTGTTAGAAAATAACAATTGGATGTGCACTGACAACTGATTACAATTTGGAACTGATCCAAATCAAGATGGCGTCCACAGCCCACTGGTCATAGAAAACACTAAAATATCTATAACCCTGTCAGTGTTACAATTATTGAGATAAGATTTGGTGTGATAATAGCAGAGAACCTCTTCCCAACACATACATCAAATGCTCTTTCATTAAACAAGACCTTTATTTAAAACTTTACCACAAATTTTTGGAGTTCATTCATTTTGTCTGTTAGCAAAATATTTCATGAACAACTGGCTAAAATATAATGAAACTTACAGAGAGAGATCATTTTATGCATTTCTACAAATGATTGATATTTGGAGTCTGTCCAATTTAAAATGGTCACCACAGCTAATCAAATATAGCCAACACAAAAGTGACTACAAATCAGTCAATTTTACAGATATTGAGCTAAAATATATTTTATATGGTGGTAGCTGAGAGTTATTCACAACCCATACTATAAGTTCAACATGTTGAAATATTGCATTACATTGCATATAACATTAAATGTCTCAATTTCACTAAAACAGCTACATCAATGTTATTTTTCTAAACTTCTGGTAGGAAAGGCGTGAAAGGCATTCTTTAAAAATGAATATGCATTGACTCACATTACAAATGGAAAAATTTAAACATAAAATCAAAGTTTTAGATTTGAACTGCCTTCTAAAATGTAGCCGAAATGATTCAATGAGCACACACAGAGCTATTTACTATTGACTTAAGAGGAGGGGGAAAAAAGAAACATTCTGAGCAAAATAGTTATAAAAACCCCCAAAAAGATCTCACCAAAAATAGACTTTTCTCCTCGGCAAATAAAGCGCCGGCACTTTTGAGGAGGGGAAATATATGAGGCAATGAGGCAAATTAGGATGCATAGAACATTCTCGCCGAGCAAGCGGGAGAAAGACATTTGCACATGAAGAGTTGAAAATGAGTCGCATTCAGCCAAGCTGTGAGCTCCACCTAGGAGGCAGTGAAAGAGAGCGAGACAGGCACAGAGAGGGGCTGAGGCGGGCGGGCGCCAAGCCTTGAAGAGGGGCATTCTGCCATAATGACTCTCATTTACCATTGACAGGCCTTGGGAAAGTTAAACTAATTATGACAGCACACAGATGCTGAATAGCCCTTGATGAAGTTAATAACTGGCAATCCGACAAACAGGTGTTGAATGATTTGTGTTACCTCCCCTGGAATTATGGGATATTCGGATTTTTCCCCGCAGACGTCTCAAAGAGGCAATCAAACTGCAGGAAAGGAGTCGTCTGTGGTCTTATTTTTATCTTTCTGGGCAAATTTTGCCAACTTCTGTAAATAGATCCTCCATTGTGGAAGATAGGGCCGGGGGGAGGAATAAATAAAAAAAACGCTATTGCTGTAACCTGTCACATAAATGACAATTACGACTAAAGAGCACTTACAGAATGCTTTATGAAGCGGCAACAGGTGTCAATACAAAAGCTGATAACAGGAAGTGCACTCGGTGCTTCCTGTATGTTCAGCTCCTCCGTCATTCTCAGTAGAGATTCAATACGAAGCTCTTTTTAATACAGCACAGATGTTTTCCCGGCAAACACCCCATTAAAAAAAAAGTAATTTTTTTTTTTTTTTTTTTTTTTTTCAAAAAATCAAAATCTAGAAATCATCTTTATTAGAATAAACCGTAAAGATTTGCCATTCTCACGTCAAGGAGAAATCTAGGACACTTAAACCAAGCAATCCTCCAGGTCCCAGTTTACCTCAGCTCTTTAACAGGTGAGGATAATCTGATATTAGAGAACTCAGCTGCCTGTATTTAAATTGTGTAAAATAAAAACATGAGATGGGGACGAATGAGGGCATCTAGATCTTGAGGATCTGTTCGTTTCATGAATCCGTCGATCTTGACCGAGCTACGTCATCACGTAGGGAGATGCGTGATGACGTCATCGCATCACATGGGCAGAACCATGTGTTTTGTTAAGCATAACCCTGAGCTGCTCTCCATCCTTCTGCCTGTTTTCCGTGAAACAGCGGAGAAGCGATTGTCTCCTGGTTGTGGAGGAAAATTAAACAAATGACTTTTTACTGCCCGCAACTCGTTTGTTGAGAGGATCCGTTAAAACAGTTCAGATTGTTCGCAAAAGTCACATATCTAAAGGAAATCTTTATTTTTTTATTTTAACACATCTTCATTTGAGATTGTTGCGGCATAAAAGGCATAAATTCCTCAAACATCTAAGATAAAAATCCAACCTAATCGGTGAAACCTCCGACAGCCCCTTTAAAACTGGCACCCAAATCCGATTTAGTCCTCTAATGACAAATTCGTCTTCGGTCCGTGGTGTTCTGCCTTTGACTTTATGAGTATTGATCTGTTCTCACCACTTAGAGCCGCGTTGTTATTTAGTAATGACATGCCGAAGGAAAAGAAAAAAAAAAAAAAAAAAAAAACTTCTTTAAAAACATTACTCATTCTCCTCAGCCTCTCGGTTTCTTTAAGTTCATCTACACGAACAGGTGCTGTTTGAGCCGTATGAAATATTAATGAAGCCATTTAAAATGTGGCATAGATTCTTTCTCGGGTAAATGATGTCACACGAGTTGGCACCGGTAAAGTGTGATCTCCGTGGTATTCACACACCGTTGGTTAAAAATGTGTTTAACACAAAGGAATCAGCAGTGAGGCAAGTTCTGTGAGGTACGTTTTTTTTTTTTTTACAAAGTTACTCACATTTCCCTATTAAACAGGTTTATCACATAAAAAGTGCTTATTTTAGTTCTTGCAGGTAATATTCTTACTAATGATGAGCTGTCAAAAGAAACAGTTTGAGCATGTTTTTTTTGTAAATTATTAGTTGCATGGTATAATATTGTTTTCTTGCAAGCTGATGTATTTTTTCATTTTTATTTTTAGAAAATTTAATGCGGTGCTTTAAGGAGGTTCATGCTAAATATATCACTGGAAGATGTTATCTCATTTCATCCAAAACCAACCAAAGTATAGACGTAGTTGTTAAAAATTATTCTTTAGTCTTTTTAGTCTTTTTCTTAGTCTTTAGTCTTTTTTTGGCACCACTTCCTAAAAGGAGCCCTTATATAAAGGACTTATTAATGTGTCATAAATAGGTTATAAGTAAACACTTTATAAAGCATTATTCATCATTTATAAAACATTGTTCATACATGGAAGCAGGGTCAGTATTTGGCAAAGTTTTACTGCACATTTACTCAATTTTTAAAGTTAAAATTTTAAAAAATCAAACATTTGTGAGGAGGTGATCATTATGGCACCAGATCAATAAAGTTCAGTTTATAAAGTAAGCTGAGCAACTACTTACAAATTTAGTTTACTAAAATACATAAATGTACTTTTGGTTTTGCCAAATTGTGCACCTGCTTCAGTGTGGGACCAGGTTTTTTTTAACAGTTGAATTAATGCATTATAAAGTATTTACAAACTCATGAATAACTTATTTTGAAAATAATAATAAATTATTCATGAAGACACTGCTAAAAGAAATGGTACCATAATTTTTAGATTTTGACAGATTTGCTACTGAACTTAAACATCAGTCTAAATCTGATTCCAGGACTTAGTTATTAAAGATATGTCCCTTTATCCAGGCTAAAAAAAAGTTTTACGTTGCAAACTTGGAAACACAAGACAGCTTCTGTTCTTGTTTCATGCTTTATATATATATTTTTTATAAACTTTGAGTACGATCTTAATTTCTATATGCCAAAACGTCTATATTTTTTCTTACCCATCTTACAAAGAAAGTTTTATTCAAAACAAATTGAAACGGCCTAATTCTAAGCACATAATCCTGCACTTAAAAAAGAGTTACTAAATCACTACAAAATGAGACAAACTACCTGAAATTGTTCATTTAAAATGTCAGTTATTTCGACAACAAAACAAGAAAAACGCAGCGTGTGAATATATATCTTTGTTCCCCTAAAATCTGACAATGAATCAGATGGATCGATGGCTTGTATTCCCTGCTGGCTGAAACAAGTTGATAAACAACAAAGCGGCGCAGAGGAAGAGACATTAAGACCTGTTTTAAACTAAAACTCCAATTATTCCTGTGAATTCAAACCTTTATGGCGGTGACAATCCATCAAACCCACTAGAATCAGAAATTAAAATGCCCACCTCGGAGAGTTTACCGTAGTGCGAGTGATTGTTTGCCGAGCAACAGCACAGAGTTCACTAATGGAAGCTGTTAAATGTTATTTTGCTGTAAAAAGGGTCCTTTTTCCCCCTCCCATTCGCTGCACCTCCAATTTCAAGCTCTGATTGTGATCTGTGCTATTGTGAATCAGACCATACAAACAAACACTGGACTATATGTACCAAACAACTGAATTAACATTTAAACGACATACTGTATGTGTCGTGTGAGTGTACCCATAAACGACTTGATTTAATATTTGCTTCAGTAAGCTTCTGCATCGACGCAGCACCTTTCATCCCCTACATATTCAATCAGCTGCTGGGCTGTTGACACAGGAAAATATTGTTTTAGGCCAAAACAAGGAGGACAAAAAACTGCTCGGGTTTTGATTAGTTGAGCAAACACAGACGTTTTTGATTTTATCTGATCAGGTTTCTTTGTTTCAACATATAAAGAAAGTTTAAGGGTTAGGTTCTTATTACTTTAGCGGCATTTATATATCTGCAAAGAGGCACACTTTTTATGATACGACGCTGGTATTATTGGTTGGGTAATGTATAATATTGTTATGACTAACAGCCCTCAGCTAAACGGTAAAAAAAAAGATGTATGCTTTTGCCCATGTCTATGTGCATTTGTTTGTCTGTTAGCAAAATATCTCACCAACTATTAGCTATATTTTAATGAAACCTTCAGAAAATAGTAATTGGATAAAAATCTACAACTGATTAACTTTTGAAGCCATCTCAATTTAATATGGCTGCCACAGTTCAACTTATGAAACACTGAAATGGCTGTAATTCAGAAAATGTTACAGATACTGTGCTAATATCTGGTGCAGAACAAGCTGAGAGTCATTCTCCACACATATGCTCTAAGTGCTACTCATTGTGGTGGGTATTTGTTTACAACCGTAGCATTAACTCTTTAAGTCAGGTGTTTGTCTGTTAGCAAATGATCTCATGAACCACAGCCTGGACTAAAGCGAAACTCTCAGGAAATAATCACTGAATATATCTCTACAGTTGATTAAGTTTTGGAGTCAATCCAATTTAAAACGGCCACCATGGGTAATCAACATTATCCATCTCAAAAATAGTTATAACTAAGTCAATTTTAGAGTGTTTGAGCTAAGATTTGGTGTGGTAGTAGCTGAGAGTCATCCGTAATGTTTATCATGATTGTGAAATCTCATGATGTTGCAGGAGATTGCAAATAATATTAATTAAGGTCAGACCAAAAACTGATACAACTCTCTTGTTTCACTTTAAAGATGATTTTGATTTTCACACTAACTCTGGTGTTAAAGGCAGCAGGTGACATTAATTCCTTTAAGACATGCTAAGCAAACTATTGTTTTTTTATTTTATTTTAAACTATGAGGAAAAATGTATCCACTATAATAAACATGAATAAAGTCTGCATGCTGTTATAAGGTCAGTATAAAAGGATCCGGTAGATCTTTGATGGAGATGACAGTAAAACCTGACTGACTGTGATGATCCTAAATAAATCATAGTTATATTGAAAAAAAGAAGGATTATTCCCTCACCAGGGGAAATAATTAGGACAAAGCCACTGTGCACGACTCTGTTGCCTCTTCCCACTCATCTGTGTCAAACAGCTTGGTCAATAATCTTCCGCAATTCCCGAGGATTAGAGTCTTATTAAGGAGCCCCGTCTGTCAGCAGGACCTCAGAGCCCAGAACAAGTCACTTCCTTACTGCTTTTTATCTTTTTTCTTTAAAAGAAAATAAGAAAAACGCGTAATTGATCCCATTTCGGATCATAGAAGTCTGTTTTTGTCAGAGTAAGTTATTTGTTGTGATTAACAGTCTTTTTATGTAACAGAATGATGAACTAGATCAATCTATAACTTGTAACTGTACACATGTAATTAGTTTAAATAATGTATATTTAATGCAAATAATAATAATAATAATAATAACATGGTGATTAATATATGCATATTTCTATCACAGTTTAAACTTAGAGAAGTCCACACTTGTAGATGTGAGAGTCGTGAATCTGATGTCTTTTTTTAAATGATTATTGTTGAAAATTCGCCGGCAAAAAAACAAAACAGAAAAAAGACAAACAAAGCTCCACAAAGTGCGTCAAGTTCTTACCTTGCCCGCGTATTTCGGGCACGACAGCAGCCAGAGCCAGAGCCGCGACGAGAGTCGTATATTGCCGGTATTGTCTCGCACACATGTCGGCTGGAAAGTCGAGGTTTTCGCTCTTCGCGGTGGGAAAAAAAAAAGAAAACAACAAAACAAGATGAAAGAAAGAAAGAAGAGCAGAACGTCCGCGTGTTCAAAATGATCTTGGGATTATTTCCAGTGAGCAAGCGAGCAAGGCGGCGGGAGGAGTTGAACCCCGTCGGGTTTTGTGCCTCGGATGGTTCCTCTCGGAGCGGAGCGCAGCGGAGAGGAGGAGGGATAATGAGGCGAAAAGGCGGAGGTCTGTTGTTGAATTCGGCCGCGCGCTGAGCGGACTCCTGCCCGCGTGAGGGAGAGCCGAGGCTTCAGCACCGCGGACAGCTCCTAGCGTCGGAGCGGGGGACCGCCTCCACCAAGTTCCTCCCAACACTGCTTGTTCTGCTGATGCTGCTCACCGTCTGCCTCCTCTCAGCCTCATCTGTAACTCCAACAACTCTTTTATACTCATTTGAATAGTAGTATTTACTTATTTAATTAATTTTAAAACAAACAAACAACGTTTAAAAAAACGTGTCACTGTCATGGTCAGGTGACCGAGTGGTCATTTATGACAGTGGTTCCCAACTCTGGTCTTTAAGTACCCCTATCCAGCATGATTTCCTTGTTTCCCTGCTATTCAGCAGGTCTTCAGAAGATTGTTAATCACTCATTCATTCAAACCAGGTGTGTCAGGGAAACAAAGGAGTCCTTGAGGACCAGGGTTGAGAATCACTGCTTTAATACATGTTATCTGATTTATTATTTACAAATAAATGGCAAAGAATCAATGGCTTCCATAAGGTAATACTAAAAAACATAAAAGTAAGACAATATTATATTTTGAAATGTCTAATCAAGTTCAGAGAAGGGCTTGAGGTGTTGGTCAGCATTTAAAGCAGTGACTTTTAGATGTTTCTCTGATAGGACACACCTGTTTGAATGAATGAGTGATTAACAATCTTCTGAAGACCTGCTGAATATGGGAAACAAGTAAAACATGCTGGATGGGGGTCCTTGAGGACCAGGGTTGGGAACCACATTTATGACACTATTTTTAGACAAATGTTTAAAAGTCTTCACTGTACTTTTTGTTGTATATTTTTAACTCCTCATTTCAGCTTCCTTCTTTTTATCTGATTTTTTTCTTTAAGCTATCATTTGACCCTTTCTGCTATTCTCCTGCTATCTTTAACATTTTGGGGCTTCCTTCAGCTTCTTTTTTGTTATTTTAAGTATTTTGTGATGTTAGCTGCCTTCTGTTAATTTTAGCTGTTTTAGCTAAAATGACCTTTTTGTGATAATTTCAGGTTCTTACTGCTTAATCTGCTGGTGGGGGGGGGGGGTCATCAACATGTGCTCTTTGCAGTTTCTTTGTGCTAAATTTAGCTGTTTAAGCCAATTTTAGCTTTTTCAGCTAAAATAATTTTTTTGTGATA
>JAUBOC010000030.1:2790637-2801082 GCA_032275365.1 Anablepsoides cearensis | reverse complement strand
CCCCCCCCCCCCCCCCCGTCTCCACTCCCCCAGCACCCCCCCAGCGCCAGATATAGACCATGGCTCAGTGGTCACCGGTTGTCGCCTGATGTCACACGAGCCCCTAATGAGAAGTTAAGTGCAGATGAGGGCGGGTGGCTGCACATCACAACGCATGTGCCTACACACTCTCACCTCCTCTCTCACACACAGACACACACACATGGCCATTGTGCCAGGCGAGGGGGGTTGGCAGTGACGTCCTGCAGGCCCTGACTCACAGAAATGCACGTCTCGCCGCTTTTGCTCCAGCTTTCATCTTTGCCCACTGTTCACCTCACTTTCTTCAATTCAATGGCGTTCCTTTCTTTTTTTTTTTTCTTCCTGTTTTTTTTTTCCCTTCCCTCCACTCTCAGCCATAAAAAGGTGCTGCCTGCCTCCAAAGAGCAGCAGCCCAGCAATCACTGCTCTACTCCCAAGACTCAAACTGACAACTGAGATGACAGGGAAGTTATGTTGTTCTCTTCAAAAGGTATTAGCAATTGCTCTAATGGGAGAGCGGGACTGAATTTGATTTTTTTTTCTCACTCTCCATCTTTCTTACCTTCTTTTTTTTTTCCCCAAAGACACAATTAAATTGCTTTCGGATGCCAGTATTGTATTAAAACACACATTTGGTTACAATTAAACCAGTATATTGTTCATGCAAAGACGTATTTGAATTAAAAATAAAAAAAGCTTTGAAGGCAGTTTCACTTTATCGGCACAGAGTTTTGATGTCCTTTGTTCCAGCCAACTAAAATATGCTCCTCGCTCTGCCTATCTCCGTCTTGCTCTTGCGCACGCACACACATTTATCACCGACGAGACAGCCTGACTGAACCCTGCCAAGATATAAAGGACATTTTTATACTCTGAGCCACACAGCTTATCAACACCATTGTAACATGTGCTGACATTGGTTGCGTTTTGTACCGTTATCAACATCATCATCGTTTTTTTTTATTTTTTTATTCCCACATCTGTGACAGTGAAAAACCAGCTGTAACATCACACCAAACAGGAATAATTCCACACTGCCGTTTTATAGTTGACTTCATGCTGAAAGATACAAATGCACTTTTGCTTTTTGCCTTTTTTTTTTGTTGCAATCAAAAAATATACTTGTGCTCATTTGCAGCATTCACGAGCCAGTAAATAATTCTGTTTGCAGGCACTATGAAGAAAATTTCTCCCAAGCTACAATCTTTACACTCGTACACATCGTAGTAAAAAGGTGCCTGCTTTAAATTGAAATCCTTGACGAAGCGGTTTAGAAATGACTCAGTTTTCCATATATCTTGTTGAAGAAGCGTGCTCTTGCAGAAGGGATGTGATGAAGGCTACACGGAGGTAATGGAGGACCTTGAAGTGTTTCTGAAATAACAAATGTCAAGGAGGATGGATGGTCACTCGATTACATTTTTTTTAATCCTCTCACGGGGCTGTCAGTTTAACAAATCATTTCAAAGCATGCTTCTGTCTGGCTGTTGGCGTTATACTGTATTATTTAAAAAAAAAACTTTTTTGAAAGCATTATGCATCCCTAAAAACAGCTTGCAAACACAATTTATGGCAGACCAGCATTTTTTAGGCACAGTTTCAGCAGAAGGTGTGTAGCATTAGCTCCCATATAAACAAAGGTATAGTTTAAAGTAAAAGTTGTGAAATAATAATAAAAATGCAACTTTGGAAAAAATATAGTAAGATTTTGTTCCATACCCAAGCTCTGTGTTTTGTGTCATTAAAGAAAATTGTTAGCACCATCTATGCTAACTTTACACACACACAAACACGCCCGCACACACATGAAAGTAAGTCATTTTGTGTTTGATAAATGATTTCTTTGTTGTAACAATGCATCTTGGCAATAAATAGTTGTCACCAGAGGTACCAGAAGCTCAAAAACAAGCATCAAGAGCAATAGCAAAATAAGCTGTTTGGCAAAGAAGATTTGGCTTATTTTATGTGCACAGCCCACAGCATGTTCCTTACAAATGTGGCACCATTTTAAATGGGAATTTAAGACTTATGCAAAGAAGCATTGTTACAACAAAGAATGAATCTACGCAACACAGATTTCCTTACTTTATGTGCCAAGTTTACATTGGCAAATGACAAATGGGATGGATGACCCAAGAAGAAGAAGGAGGAGAACACCCAGCCACGAACAGATGGTGAAGTCAAAGTATGATAATGCACCGACACTCAGGGGAGGACAGAGACAGAATATAAACACACGGACTAATCACAACGAGTGGACACACCTCAGGAAGTGGAGCCCAAAGTGGAGGGAAAACTACTCATGGTAGTAGACACAGGTGGCTATAAGCTTACTAAAAATGTGCAAGAAGTAGTATTTGTTAAAGAAAACTTGCTGGTTTACGTGATTTTTTTTTTTTTATTATTTATTTATTCTTTTATTCTGTTTTATTTAAAATATTTATTTTTATTGCTATTAGCAGAAGAGTTGACATTTATAATTTATTGTAGGTAGAAAAGGAGAGGAGGGAATAAAGAAAAAAAGTAGCATATGTAAACAAATTTTCTATGCATTTATGCAAACTGACAAGCCATTATTTAATCACAAAAACTGTGATTTTATATGATGTTTTTTTTTCTAAATACTTTAATTGTTGTTATGCTGGACAGCAAAGATCCACTGTCCCTTCAAGATTCATTTAATCCCATCCCACCATTTCAAAGTATTTGGGTGTCTCTGGTACCCGCCAGGCATTGTAAATAAGAAGTTATTCTTAATGTTTTTCCTGGTAAAATAAAGGTTAAATAAAAGTTAAATAAATAAATAAATAAATAAAATTTTCAGTTTATACTCAATTTATCAACTCTGATTTACTGAAAAGCATGGCATGCAAACTGCATATTTAAAGTATTCTTACATTTTTCACTGTGCCATGATTTTTTTTTCTTCAAGTTTCATCCAAGCTTAGACTTATTTTATCTTTGTGAATCAAGCTGTCCTGTTAATAGGAAATTTCAGCAACAACAACAACAAAAAAAAAAAACTACGACTAATTGCAACTTTAATTTCAACCTTCCACAGACACCTCATTAAATTCACATTATTTGGACATTTCAGTTGATGGTCTCTGAACAGCTTTTACTGTCCTTTTTCTCGCACTTTCAGAAACACTGTTTCCAGCCTTGCTTTTAAAATAGCCTTTTTTTTCCCTCATACGGTTGTTTCTATATTCCTGATCATATCTCACCGTAGATGCTTAACACACCCCTCTGCCGGCCCAGAAACCAAAACCGTAAAAACCTCTCAACAACAGTTCCACAGCAATATCTCAGGGTCGGTGACCAGAGCTTTCTTTATATTGTGCAGACTCCACAATCTGAACTTCTTGAAAAATGCACTCTGTGACATCTCGGCAGAAAATATCTCATTTTGTGTGGTGGAGCCGTGTACTTTGTATTGCCAGCTGCATTCCTTTGTTTCATGCTTCACTATTTCCTTTAATGTTCCCTCACTGTGTGAGTACTTGGATTCTTAATGGCCTCCTTGTGTTACGCTCAGTGGAACAGTCAACAGAAGCATGATCTGGGCCCTTTTTTATGCATTTGTGCCTCTTTTTTTTTCTCTCCCTCCTTTCCCCTTCTCTTCTTTTATTCAAAACACAAAAATGCTGCTCTGTTTTCTCTCGTGGCACTCCTGGGTTCTTTTTGTGTTCTGCTCCTGACAATGACATGATAAAATACAAAATGCCGCTGAATAAACATGAATAAGAGAAAGATTCTTTGAATAGTTGCCACCATATTTAGAAACGAAGGACATGTTTTTTTGTCTTACAAGATATAATATTGAGAAGATTTGTTCCCAAATGACTTCTTATTACAGTGAAAGTCACCCTGTTGGTCTGAAATCTAATTAAAAGAAAAAATGCTAATGTGAGTGTCTCATGTTAGGACTGAAGATTAGGTTCTAAATCCAGCCTTCAAGGATGAAAACACCAATTTTTGCTGTTTTTAGCTCAAATAAATGTTCTAATCTAAAAGACCGGCTGATTTATATTTATCCCTCGCTTCTTCGAACTGCTCCTCATTTGTGTGACATTAGACTTAATGTTGCGTAAGTGGTCATTGTTGCCTTATTGTCAGCTTTGTGCACTATTTACAGAAGACACAGGGAGCCAGGTTTAAATAAACCTGTGCTTGAACTGTTTACTGTCAGCATCAACCCTTGAGCAACGCACTTAACTCCTCTGACCCCCTCGAGCAAAGCAGTAAAAAAAAAAAAACAGCGCCTGGTTAAAAGAATCTCTGAAGTGTCACCTTGTGTGGATCTCAGTGTCGCACAGGAAAAACAGGAAAATTTATCCTGGAAAAGAAATAAAAAATGTTCTGAAAAAAAAGTGAGAGAGAGAGAGAGAAAAATGGTGCAATCCTATTCTGCATTGTGTCAGTATCTTCCTGATGGTGCCAGGCTGAGGTCGTCAAGTTGACTTTGACCTTGCATGAACATGGCCTCAGGTGTGCAGCGGTGATGAGAGCTTTCTGGTGTGGAAAAGCTGTTTTACAGGCGGAGGTTCTGTTCTTTTTTGCCGTGGCCTCGATCGGGCTGGAGCTGCTCGGTTTCACCGGCGTTGTGAATTTACAGCAAAACCTTTCGCCGCGTTTGTTCTTGTAATGCTGTCATATAATGTCACACTGTAAACTGCTGTCACCCACAATCACACGCCCGTAAAGTGAGCGCGCACTCACACCTGCAGGATAAGCGGATAGTTTTACACGCTTTTACTGTAGGTGCAGTATTTATCGTGCTGTTACCTGTGTTTTATTATTTGTTGCTTATCCATCAATCCATCCAGGCATTAAATATCCAGGACCAGATCATGGGGCCAGTCTGAGCAGAGATCCCCAGGTCACTTTCTCTTCCAGCGTTTACGGTGGACATCAAGACTCTACTAAACCAGCCATGAGAACTTGACCAGCAAGTTTTGGCTCCAAACCAAAGCTTCCTCTCAAAGGGGCGTGTCTAAAGCCCCCTCACTACGAGGCATCCATTTGTATGCTTCAGATTCCATCTGTCTCCTCCTCTGCACTGGAAAGAGCGATCTAAAGTGACTCTTTACAGAGCAGAGGAGGAGCTCCTACCAAACAGCTGGGCTCCTTTTTCTGTCCTGTAGTGAGAAAATTCAGCCCCCTTTACAGCGAGCTTCTTCACTGTTTTTATAGACTCAAGCCCATGTTTTTTTCATTAACCCATTGCATATGACCATAGGTGAGAGTTGGGGCATTAATAAGTAAATAAACTCCACCACACTGATAAATTTACCCGTCTATCTCCAGCACATACATGTATATACTCTGACTTGAAAAAGGAACTAGAAGTCCTATGTTAAAAAAATAATAATAATTTGAATAGAGTCATGGCCCTCAACAGAAAAACAATATTTACTTCACATGTAGAAATCACATTTTCACCTGTGGAAGCGCATTAAAAGTTCTTACATGCATGGGATTTTTAGAACCAAGCAACAGGATATATCCCCCAATGGACCAGCCATCCATCCATCCATCCATCCATCCATCCATCCATCCATCCATCCGGGGTCGGGTCATGGGGGCAGTAGCCTAAGCAGAGAGACCCAGACTTCCCTCTCCCCAGCCTCTTGGGCCAGCTTATATGGGGGAATCCCAAGGTGTTCCCAGGCCAACTGAGAAACATAGTCCCTCCAGCGTGTCCTGGGTCTTCCTCTGGGTCTCCTCCCAGTGGGACGTGCCAGGATCTCACCAGGGAGGCGTTCAGGAGGCATCTTAACCAGATGCCGGAGCCACCTCAACTGGCTCCTTTCGACGTGGAGGAGCAGCGTCAAACAAAGTCACCCAGTCAAATAAAAACTTTTCGATTTTCTTCTTTATTTCATTTATTGTTTATTTGTATAGTAATAATATAATAATATGTGGCTTACAGTATTTTGCTATTGAAATAATCCGCCAAACACTAAATTCATTATGTTTTGTGCTAAATTTAGAATATACACTGTAAGACGTCCACCAATGTTTTAAATATGGGTAAAAAAGATAGTTTACTGTTTCAAAACCAAGATAATCCAACTCCCTTCCTTTGGAATTATTGATCATTGGCAAAACTAAAATTGGAAAACACTTTCTAATACTGTGTCAAAAGAGAAAACCATCACGTCAGTCTGCCAACTAGAAGCATGTTGTCAGGCACAGCAATCAAGCAAATGAAACCAAATTTTGCGCTTTAAGGAACTCAGAAAGCACAAACAATAGTCAGAGGCCTTTCATCTCCCTCCAAGTAATCCCATCTTCAGGTGACTGTTTGTAAAAACCACGCTGTTCCTCAAGAGCAGCCTAAATATATCTAGCCAGCAAAACTCAAGAACCTTTCCAACCATGAAAGTGACATTCTATATCCCTAAAGCTAGTTTCAGCAGCTGCAAATAGAACCACCAAGGCCTCCGCCTCAGACCACTGGTCAATCTGCACAAGACCTCCAGAGCCTTCCTGCACTGAAACTATATAAAACAGTTACCATGCCTCAAATAGGCTGTTTTTTTATCTGCAATCAGTACATATTCATTCATTCATTGAGCAGCTGCTCAAATGGCAGAAATGCAATTATGCTGCACTTATGTTAGCACTTGAACATGTGTGAGTGCACTTATGAGTTTGTAGCCAAACAAGAGAGGTTTAAAAGATATTTCTTGTAATTGCGGCTAATTAGGAATGCCAATGCACAGGCACTGAAGCATCCTTATTACTAGCTGTCGTAGCAAAAAGATAAGGGAGGCAGGAAGACCCTGTTTATGGACTTTTAACAATTTATTGCAAAAGAAGCATCAAACAGAACATGCCAAGGATGAGACAGATTAAACGGGCAGAAACCGACTGACCGCAAAGTGTCAGAGGGCATTTGAACAAAGCTCACCACCAATGGAGTGTCAGGTGTGTACCAATTCAGTTACACATAATGAAGACAACTCAAAAGCTCATCAGTGTCGTATCTGTAAATCTCTTTTTACTGCAATCCTGTTCAAAATTTATGTCCTCTGTTTTTTGTACGGCTTCAAAATAAGCTGCACCGAAATGTCTACAAAATTAACTGACAATAGATGATGTTATACCCTAACTTTTGCATTGTCTAAGATTTTTCAATTTTTTGAAACTAAACTACTCTTTTTGGTAGATATACTGTACAAATTATACATCAAAACAAACATTTTTGTCTTCTTTAACATAGTATGTCTGTCACTGCTAAAGGATTTACAGTTTCCCCTCAGAACCAAACTTACACTGATTTCCACTTTATTTCAGCACAAAATATTTTCTTATAAAATAAAAAATTGTCATCTTTCCTACAAATAACATAAAAGAGACATAAAAATTCACATGTGACTGTCAGAGTTTTCTGTTGCTACAAAAATATTAAAGATCTGATACTGTAGTTTTCCTACAGCAACTATTGTTTTTGTTTTTTTTGTCTTATTTTTACATTTCTATCAGCCTCTCATTAACTTGCCAGTCAGGGAATGACAAACATAGGTGTGAGATTACCATGGTGACCATAATTAGCCAGCAGACCTAATTTTCTAGCCTTAATAGTAATATTATTATGAATGTTGTAACATGCTACAGATCTTCAGGTCATTTAAATCAGGATTTCTTTATTACATTAGACTAATATTGTTTCACAGCCATGACATCTACACCAAACCAGAGAAATTGCATTTCTTGTGAAAATCCAGTGTAAATGCTTGACGCTGAAAGACTTATGCTGAAAGCTGCTGAAAAGTTTTAAAAGCAAATGTTAATTTGAGTTAAATTTCAACAAATAACTTTTGCTGAAAGAAGGAAAAATCAGCAGAAAAATACCAAAAATGTGTCAAAAAAAGCAGAACAGAGCAGGAATGGAGCTAAAGTTAGCAGAAAATAGTAAATTTTGCAAAAATGTAGCTTAAAAGCAGCAAAAAGTAAAAATTACTAGAAAGAAGGTACAAACAAGTAATAAAAATACACAAATAAAGCTGAAAATGAGATAAAAGAAGGTAAAACATGCCAAAACATTATTAATATGTAAACTTGACACCTTTTTTGTGTCTTTAAAATTAATAGGGGTCATCATTAAAATAACAAATATTTGCTGAATAAAGCAGTGAGTAGCTGAAATTATCACAAAAATGTGACTTTAGCTGAAAAAAAGCTAAAATTATCTTAAAACAGCTTAAAAAGCTAAAATTAGCAGAAATAAACTGAAGAATCACTTTTGCTAAATTAAGCCCAAGCATGAATTTAGCTGAATGACTCCATTCATTTTCAATGAGAAAGAAAAATGGCAAAAAAAAAACTAAATGTTTCAAAAAGTTTAAATTGCTGAAGTACTAAGAGCGATATCCAGAATGTTCTGAAGGAGCTGAACGTTTTGATTCATAAATTGTTTTATAGTGTGGAACGAGATATGTCCCTAAAAAAACGTATGGAAGAAAAATGGATCTCAATATTGTGACTGCTTTATAAGCATTTACACAACTAACTCCCAGCAGCAAAGACTGTAGGTTGGGAAATAATTTGCAATCATATCATATAGAAACTAAACGTTTCAGCAATATGCTGACTGGCAAGTCTTTTTTTTTTTTTCAACAGTAATATCAGCATGAAAGTGAACCCATCAGATTTCTACTTCAAGTTTAAACCTATAATAAGATTAAATATTTATTCAGATTTTCAAATCATCTGATAACCTTGTTTCAAAGACATTAAACAAGCAAAAGAAATTATACAGTGGCTGTATAAGCTGCATCCAGAAGCTGAGAGGTGCAGCTAAAGGCAGGTGGAATAAAGTGACATGGGCTGAGAGCGGGAGGGGGTGATAATAAGGAATCCATGTGACTGCCTTGCAGTGATGGGCTTACCTGGCTATGAATATTTCAGACAGCAGTGAGGTGTGTTATTACAGCTCAGTGGGAGCACTCACAACATGGGGCGAGACATGTGCTGTCACAAGATAGCACCGAGCACAAAAAAAACACACAAACAATGCAATTCTTTTTTTTTTTTTTTCCACAGCGCTCACGAAAAACACATCTCAAATTGTTCAACCATGCTGAATGGCAAAGTGGCAAAATGTTTTCATCAACAAATGAGAAGCAGCATCTTCCGCTGTCATGCTCCCTTGAATCGATACATCAGCCAATCCATAAGTAAGGAAAGGTTTACATGCAATCGGAAGCCAAGCTGTGCCGGGAGAGGGTAAAATAAATCTATGCACTACTTTTTTTTTCCTTTCTTTTTCGGTGCAGTCCCACATGCCATGAAGACGATTAAATAAATATTCTGTTTACAAAGAATAACTACCCAGGGGTCTTCATACTAGTTCAGTAAAGCAGCTTCACTCAGCTAGCTAACAATGTAAAACCTCTGGCCATTCTCATATATTCCCTCAATTATTTATTTATTTCGAGCAACCAGCTCTTTTACAAAACACTCTCTGGAGATGAGACGGATAATTTAGAAAATATTATACAAACATATATAAATGTGTGAAATATGAGTTGTATTACTTAAAATGAGGTCATATACTATATATCAAGTGTAAGTAAAGCAGAAAAGTGTTACCATGCTTACATTGAGCAGAGCTCCTCGGGTTCATAGATAAACAATATTTCAGTAAGTTTTAATAATGAGGCTATTCTGTGATGTTTCTATTAGTTTTAGAGTTAGTGCTTGATAACAAATTAGGCGTCATTTTGCTACTAATGTGCCTGCTAATAAGCAAATGGATAAAGGTAAATGTGGGTAGACTTTAATTAGTATTAACCGTTGCAACAATTTTCTAAAACAAGCTTTTAAAATGACCAATATAAACAGCCATTTGGCTAATATATATGCTGAGATAGAAATTGTGAAACCTTCTGTGAAATCAGCTGACACACCAAAGACTTCACCTCCTGTAAAAACACAAAGCATGAACAATTAATTTTTTTTCTTTACTAAACTCTTCAGTTATTTGTAATGTTTTATTATTTATAAACTCTATTTTAAATTGTTTATTTTTATGTTAAGACCATAGGGAACTGGAGTGCAGGCATATGGGGTGGCCATGGGTGCACATGCCATCCCTGGCACCTAAAAGATTGGCAGTTGGGGTGGGGTTTGCATGTGGCATTTCAAAGATGGACATACAATGAGAAACATTTTTTGCTAGCTGAGCTAGTATGTCATAGAGAATACTCTTGGCTACCACTAAACCAAATTAGTATTTCTAAAAATGTCTGATGCTACATTCAGACCAAACACGTTTTGAGCGTCAGGAGCGTCTGGTTTACATGCAAAGTCAATGGTGGACGCGCGTCTAGGGGGGTCTACCAGCCGAGCGGTGCGTCTGGCGCGTTTTGAGCGGTGCGGTACGAGGCGGTACGCGCGGTAGGAGCGTTTTC
>JAUBOC010000030.1:2763419-2776525 GCA_032275365.1 Anablepsoides cearensis | reverse complement strand
GAAGCACCGAAGATGGTCAAACAGTTAAAAACTCATAAAAGTGGATTAAACAGACATTTTACATGGTGGAATCTGACCGATGAAAACGTTGGAGCTAAATTCTGGACCATGTTGTGGATGAATAAGGTCAGGTCATAACGAGTCTCTGAATTTCTTTTCCTCTCCTTTTGCGCATGAACTCGGGTAGTAATAGGTGGCGAAGGTATGCACTCTCTGAGTGCTTCTAGTTATTATATTTTTTTTAAATGACATTTTTAAAGTTTGCCCAAAATTTGCATTCCAGTTTGTTAAAACAATGGCTAGTGAGCCAAACCATCCCACCAAGGCAACAAAGGAGTGTATAAAGAAGCAACACATTAGGATATAAAATGAAAAATACATTTTCCAAACTTCCATAAAAGTTTGTAGATGGAGCTGAAACATTTACTTGCTAAAAGATTCAAAGGGACATGAGGAGTGGGCCACAATTCCTACTGAGATGTGTACCAATCAGATGACCAGCTAAAAAATAACAACCTCACAGATGCACTACAAAGGTTCTTCCACCATGTTCTGATTTGCTTGGGGATCAACTACTTTTTCACTCCATGACATAAATTCATTTGTAAGTTTTTTGTAAGAATTTTTTTTTCTGGATTTTTGGTTGAAATTCTGTCTCTTTTGTTAAAATAAAACTACTTTCAAATTAAAACCATGTTCATTTCTTTAGAAATGACCAAATTTAGCAACTCATCAGAGCTCAAACAGTGATTTTCTGTTTAAGTGTATAATAACTGTTTAAACTTAAGGGGACGTTTCACACAAAAGCAGCTTCTTTAGCCATTAAATACATTTTGTTGTGTACTTGGAGTCTCTAAGGGAGCAGAAAATTTGAATTTAATCTCTCCTGTAGATATTTTTTAATTGTTTGGATCATTTTTTAACTCTTTTATTTTTCTCTGTTTTCTATTACATTTTCAGAACTCTTACATTGCAGTGTTTGCAACAGAAATAAGGTCTGGATTTACCAACTACATTGTTGTTGTCTTCATACTCTTCACTGGGTCTGACTCTGGCTCCAACATGTAAGGCTGGGTGGACAAGTCTTCCCTTGTTGACACATTTTAATTAATTTGTAAAAAAAAAAGTTTCTGCGCAGCTATTTAATCATAAAACCCTTTTTCAAACTGGAATAGACCACTGTAGAAGCTGCAGGGGGGGCAGGTGTGAAGCGCCTCGTTCGGATTTAAAGAGACAGCCTCAAAGTGAGTTGATCTGAGACACACCTCAGGAAAGGATGAAAATGGGGCTTGTGGAGTTACAATGAGGAGGAATACAGACCAAAGCATTGCAGTGAGTGTTTTTAAAGTTACAAAATATGACACGATTAGAGATTAATAGTCTTTATCCTATCAGAATCCAAAGTATTGTATTGGTGTCTCTCAGTTTCTCAGTAAGTTCATCTGTGGAAAGTGTCTGGTTAAGTTTTGGTTAAAAGCTCTCCTCTCTGGCGTCTTCTTTGGACTTATCACTCACAAGCGAAGGGGGAGCTCTTCACAGCTAGTTATAAAACAATTGATTTCTTTTTCATCTTCAGAGCAGCTGAAACTCTAAAGCAGGCAGGAAGTGCAAGGAGTTGCCACGCTTGATTTTCTGTGTTTTCACTGTTCTCCATGTCTGCCGGCAATACGAAATATGTTAGTACACAATAAATTACAGAAGTCTTTACCTGATCTCGTTGTGAATACTTTGTTCCACTATAACCTCAATTTTTAAATTGAAATGCTTTTGAAAATACAGATTAATGAAGGTCCACGAACATTAAAAGCACTTTGAAGCACCAAGCAATCTACCGGGGACTGCGCCTGTGTGCAGACGACGCCAACAGCAAACCGGGGACGATCTCATTTCCGTCCTTTCCTCAATGAGGCCCATCGCTCAGTATCTTTCGCGCTGCGCCGTGGATCATATTTACACCCAGACAGCAAATTGGGGCTCCAGGGACAAGCGCGAGAAGCGGAGGTCACTTGACCAAACACGGCCCGGCGTAGGCCCGCAGGGAGGAAAGCAGCAGCCATACATCACGCCGGAGGCCATCCATCACTCCAGCCGAAGCCGCCACTTGGAGATTTGTGGCAACCTCCGGCCCTGAAGGGACGCGCTGGTGTCAGAGCCTCCGGTATATACGCACCCCTCAGAGGCGGGACACTCTGTACACAGGTCATAAACGTCAGCAGGGAAAAAGCCATCACACTTATTTAACACACTTCTTTTTTACTGTTCTAAATGCTATTCTTACATTTAAAGTTTCTGGGGATTGTATTAAAAACAGTGTTGAAAAAGAGGAAATTTAAACTGAATCATGTCAACAAGTCGCAAAAATTGAGTAAAGTGGACCAACAAATCAATATTCCAGGACTTTTGTGGTAGAAACAAACACCATGAGCTCCGGACCAAGATGAAAAGACACATCCAGACCAGTATTTGGAGTAAATCCAGATGCCAGACTGGCTTGAAGAACTGAAGGGCTTGAGTTGTGTCAAAGTTTTTGGAGAAAGGTCATCTAAAACTTCTACTAAAGCAAGAATTTAAAGCAATGCATGCCAAATTTCCCAGATAAAGAGCTTTTTTATTTTTAAACAGGTTAATGCCAATTTATATTTTGCAGATATCAAAGGCATGGCAGAAGACGACAGAGGGACAGATAAAGGACAGGCCTGTCTGAAGAGCTAATCTCTCCAAAATAAACTGGCAAGATTAAGAAGAAAATTATCCAGCTTTTGAACCACAAACAGAGACTTCTTGGGTGCTGAATTGATCACTAAGCTACAGTAGCTCTTATTTTGCGAATTTATGATTATTATTTGAAATAATTACTGTGAAAATATAAGAAAGTTATTTCATTCAATTTTACTTTGAGAGCCCTCACTTAATGCTTTGTGACCCACAATGGGTTCCTAACCCAAACTTTGGGAACCACTTAGTTTTCTCTTTTTATTGTTTTTTTAATTAAATTTAATTAAATTATTATTTTTTTTTGCCCATCCGGTGACATTGGATTAAAAAAAGTATCTTGTGGCCACAAAATAATTATTGCAGTCACTTCCATGCAGAGACTGTTAATTGTTAACATTAAAGTTTTATTCATTTTATTTAACTTTATAATAGAAATGATTGACATACTTCAGTCTCTTGTGGTTAGGCTGTATTTTATGCTCTGAAGCTCAACACTCAAAACATGGCTCCTCTCACACGTTGTGCCTCGGCTGTGGAAGAAGTCATGTTACGTTCAGGAACGTTGAAAAAAAAAATCAGTTTCCCAACACACACCTGGGCGTTCCTTGTCCTCTCATAAATACTATGAAA
Source organism: Anablepsoides cearensis (assembly GCA_032275365.1). Taxonomy (NCBI): domain Eukaryota; kingdom Metazoa; phylum Chordata; class Actinopteri; order Cyprinodontiformes; family Rivulidae; genus Anablepsoides; species Anablepsoides cearensis. The sequence goes on along the minus strand of JAUBOC010000030.1, from coordinate 2,773,180 downwards.
GATGACACATTTAGATTTAACATGCTCCAAATGATGACAACACTGACAATAATAATACTGCTACTAATAATAATAAAAAAAATAAGTGTGGGGTATTTTTGAACAGGTAAACTTAAAAAATGCCTTATCTAACCTATCTATGTCTGTATCTCTTGCAAAAAGGCTACAAAATATTCTCATGCAAACGTTTTTATTTATCCATGTCACCAAACAGGCACTGTAGGGTTGCTATATTAGTAACAAAACAATTTTTTTTTATGTTTATGGTCCTTTCAGTCAAATCTTTTAAAAAAAATGTGTTTCATGTTTTATACACATCCTTTTCCTGATTTGGGGTTTCTATCCCCCAAGTGGGTGATCATGTAACTACCTATCCCAATGCATGAGTGTGCATGTTTGTTAGCAAATAAGTTAATAAACCACTGGGCAGATTTTAATGAAACTGTCAGAAAGTAATAAGATGTACATCTACAACTGATTTACATTTAGAGGACCTCAATTTAAAAAGGCTGCTGACCTTAGCGAACACAAAAATGCCCATAACTCTGTCTATTTTACAGATATTGAGCTAAGATTTGGTGTTTGGCATGCATGGGAGCGGCAATATGCATTATTTAAAGAAATGCTTCTTTGTCGTATACTTTAATGTTTTGCAGTGTGATTTTAAAAGAGTTATTTGTGTTAGTGTTGCTGGAGAAAATTTGAGCTGTGTGGACACAAAAGGAAAAATCAGTTTTTGTTCCTGCTATCCACATGTAGAAGTAATACCAACCAGCCCACCTGGCTTTTCCCCCCTTTATTTTCCTCCAAATGCGTCTCTCACCTTGACCCGGAGCTGCTTGAACATATTAAAGTCTTACATGTTAGAGTCTGAACGCCTGAAGCATTTAATCAGAGGTTTTCAGCATGTTTGGAATCTGTTATTTTCCTGAAAGGGGGGAAAAAATGCTGCAAGCAATTTCCTGATAGTCCCAGCAATAGTAAGAAAAAAAGAGACACAAAATTGCTGCTCACAACCAGTTCTATTCAATGGTTACTTCTGAGGTAAATCTATTGGAAGATTTGGATTTAAAGCATTCATGTATATAGAGAGCAGAGATTTCAAGATTTCTAGTCACATTTCAAAATGTTTTTGGAAACAGCCTCTTCATTTTGAAAAAGCCTGCCTCTAAATGAAATTCTGTGTTGTTTTGCTAAAAGAGAAAAAGAAAGAAAAAAAAACACAAGATAAGACGACAGCTCTAAATTACATGTCTCTGTATATTTTTCCCGGCGGGAGGAGCATGAAGGGGAGGAGGAGGGAAATAAATGCATTTGTCCTTGTTCTGCAGGTGGACAGGTGGTGGAGATTAATTTACGCCGCTGGAATAGGAAGGCTCTGTTCATATATACGCCGCAGAGCAGTGGTCTGGAAAAGAGAGGGGAGCGGAGAAAACACCGAGGCACTCCTGTCTGCAATGCCCTCCGATGAGAGCCTCGGAAAAAGGGTGAAGGTGAGGAAATATTATACATAAATGGATTCACCTGAACTCGCCGGCGCAGCCCATTTTTATGCCCACAAAAGGTCTTGAGGAGAAAATGGGCCTTCCGCGCCAATATAACGTTTCTTAACAGCATCACCCCTGCGGTGCTGAAGCTGAATAATTCAGACCTTATTAGTCGGCCATTTGTCTGGACATAAAGTCTCCTAGCAACATTGCTGGACTTTGTGATTAGGTGGGTAATGTGTCACATAGAGCAATGCTTTTTGTGAGGGAAATATTCCCATTTAAAGTTGCCTGCATCCATTTTCTTTACCCACTTTCAGGTCTCCATAACACCACTAAATTTATAAATACTGAGCTAAAATTTGCCGTGGTAGTACCTGAGTATTTACCTCAGCACATAATTTGAGGGCAACGCATTGTGCTAAAAACCAACCAAACTATGGAAAAAACATAAATAATTCAAACTAGCGTTGCCTGTGAAAAATGCTGTGTGAATGCAAAATAAAGTCAGTAAGTAGCTAAAAATATTGAAACTAAAATTTTTTTTTAAAAAAGACTAAAATTAGCTAAATAAAACTAAAAAAGCAGGAATGCACAATTAAGCAAAACAAAGCTGAAATCAACACAAACAAGGTGTAATTAACAAAAAAATGCTCAAATTAGCAGAACAGCTAAACAGAACCTGAACAGACAAAAAAAAATTAATAAATCTGAAATGAGCCACAAGCAGCTGAAAGAAGCAAAAAAAACTTAAACTAGCACAGGGAAGCTGAAATAAGCAGAAAAGTTGTAATTAGCAGAAACGAGCTGAAGGAAGCTAAAATAAGCACAAATAAGCTGAAAAAGTATGAAAAAAAATCAGATAAAATGAGCAGTAAAAGGTTGCAATTGGCACAAATTGTTTGAAGGAAAGTGTTCATTTTCAATTAGAAATGGCTAAATATTTCAAAAAGTCAAACTGCACAAATACAGTACAAAATGTCACAAGAGGAATTTCCTGAATGAGCTGAACATTTTAATATGTGAATCGTTGGAGACAGCACAAAAATTGCAGAAGAGGCTACGTGTTGAGGAATGTACGAAATTCTCTGCTTTATAAACATTCACACAATAAATAAAGGCATAGCATTTCTTGAAGAAATGTGTTTTTCGCCCACGAACTTAGATGCCGGAATTTTTGAACAAAATATTTTGTTGAAAATGACCAGTTTTATAACATTTTTGTTTTCAAACATTAAAAAAAACATTATGCACAATCTTGTAGAATATTGTAACATTTCACACAATCTCATAGGGTTAGTGCTTCCAGTATATACAGTATATATACAAACTGTTGTTAATTTTGTGTTGGCTAAAATTGAATAGCTCATCTTGAATAGGATCAACTCCAAAAGTTTCAAGAAAATCTTTTTCTTGAAAGGGTTTAAAAAGTATATTGTTAACAGACAAACAGGGTTGAACAATTCTTAAATATGGTGCAAAGATTCTGAACAATGTGTTGCCCTTAAATCATGTGTTGAGGACCATGATCAGCTATTACCACAACTACTGTTAGCTTAGTGTTTGTAAAACTGGCTGCCACTTGTGTTTTTTTAATCTCAGCTATGGATGAGATTATGATCACTGCAATTAGCTGCGACTAGTAGAGCCTACATAAACAGTTTTACAAATTCACTAACTAGTTAATGTTATAATTATTCAATTAGCTAAAAGTCTTGAAATATTTGGAAGCAAGTCATTAATTATTAACGGACTTCAGGTCAAGTTTAGATCATTAGTTGTAAACAATATGTTTTTCTTATAAAACATCTAGCTGTTTTACATGATTGTTGTATGAAATTAACATGAATTGTGAATTATATTATTTATTGTAATAAAAATACATTAATTCTGACAGATGAAGTTGTGCTTGGTGAACAGTAATGGAGTACATTTACTTGAGTACTATACTTAAGTACATTTTTTGCGTGTCTTTACTTGAGTAATTATTTTTTGGGGTACTTATGACTACATTTCTAGGAAGCTTTTAGTTACTTGTTACTCTCTGAAATGCCACACTATGTTCCTCACAAGGGGAACCAATCACAGTTGTAGCTCACACCTGGGATAGATATGGAATTACATCATCTTCATTAAGTCTTGCGAGCTGAGCTCCACCTTCATTTCAAACAGAACACAGTAATGGAGACGGTTGAAGAAAGTCAAGAGGAGAAACCAGTGACCTATCTCAGCTCGATGTTTGAGATTTTAGGACTGAAAATAGTTTGTATCAGTTTAAACATCTTCTGTGTTCACCGTGGATAAACTAAATTTCTGCATTTAACCACTCACTTTATTTATTTCTGTCTGCCCCCTCAAATATGCATTCCTAGAACCGGCCCTGAACTGATGGATGATTCATGACTAACAGCCAAACACACACAGACACAAGTAAAGACGTTATCACCCCTTTGCCTTTAGAGGCAACCGAAAGGGCACATAATTACAACAAGATCATTAAAAACATGGCAAAAATAACATTATGAGTGCCTAAAACAGAATACATTGACTAATGAAGATTCAGATTGTCCAGCGTGATCATATTCCCATATAACCCCGCTTGCACTCGGGCTCACAGAGATTGTAAATGTCAACGGCTTGTCACTCAAACCGGTTCCCAAACGGGCAGTGAGACGCCGCCTGCTAAAAGGGAAGGCCAGATGACAGGATACGCATTAGTATCCTGTCTGACTCGCTCAGTGTCGGCCTGTCAATCTCTGGATTTATCTCAGCCACTACTTTACGGCTCTGTGAAATTTCACATTTCTATTCAGCACCTGATTATCTCCATTAAACACCCTCACTGTAAGACTGCCACCGGTTCTCCTCCTCCATCAACTAATGTGGGTGTTTCAGCTGGCAGTCGCTTTAAAAAGCTGCTCCCCCGCCAAATTCCCCAGGTTGAGTCAACAAGTGATATTTCATTAAAGTGTGGCTAACTGTTTTGTGGTAGTTGACACAAAACTCATCTCACGGTTGTATTAGCTTAATCCATTACTTTCGGCCATAATTTCAGATTTCAAACAAATTTTCCCATGTGCTTCCATTTCTGTATGAGAATTTTTACCCATCTTTCAAGAAAGGATTTGGGCATGTTTTTATTTCTGCTGCCTGCATTTTTTTCATTTTTCTACATCCCACCATAGCTGCATTCCTCATGCCCTTCCTCCATTGGTACCCCCTATCTGTCCCTGTTTTTTTATATATTTTTTGCTGCCCCTTGCAATTTCTCTCTCTGATCTGACAATTTTGTCCTGAATGTCATTCGATTCTGCAATGTACAATAAATCCATAAGAGTTGTAAAGAACCCAGCCAACAGTTGTAGTATACAGACTTTGACTTGTACTTGGAGACTCGCAAAGTTGTATTTCCCAGTTTGAGGACTCATTGTGTCACAGACCTGATTACTAGTTTCAGAGTAATCCCCATGACGTTGCAGAAAATAAAAAGACAGTACAATACAGAATGTATTTTTTCTCTCTCTCTCATGCTTTTTCATGAGTTTTTTTTTTACTTAATTGTTAAAAACAATAGATTTTATTGATTGCTAATTACCATAAATTTAGTTCCATAAAAACAGTAAAGTACAGTACAGTAAGTCCTGAAACATTCCAACACTTTCAGTTCCTTCAGCCCTTTACACTGTCTAAAGCAGTGATTCCCAACCAGGGGTACGCAAGCATATTAAAGGGGGTACATGGAAAAATTTCTCAAGTGTGTAAATTAAATAAATGTAAAATAAATACGACTGAGATATGTAGGGCCCTGTTATTTCCGTTACGTGGAAATTGCAGTCGGAATAACAAATTTTACAATGGAATCCAGTAAATAACATGGAATTTCAGAGAGTTTGCTCATTTGGGTGAGTTTCTGGCGTATTTTGGACAATCCAATGTTTTTTGGACGCTGCTGTTTTCTGCACCTGGTTTATTTATTTAATTACTTATTTACTTTCAAGGCAACATTTTTATCTTTGTGTTTAATTTGAGTTGAAAAAAATAAAATGTTTCATTAAATTTCATTTAATAATCAGCTGTAATACATTATCGTTTTGGAGAATCATCATTACATTTGACTTAAAGAGTACTAGTAATATGATAAAATGGCTCATGGGGTACACAAGACTAAAAAGGTTGGGAACCCCTGCAGTACAGTATATTATGGGATGCATGCCCTGTGCCCTCACTCCGCCTGAAGCGCAGCATTTAGAGTTCAGTCATTGTTGGTTAGCGGTGCTCAGATGTAGCAATGAGGTGAGGAACGGGACGTTTTGTGTTTTAGCCGAAGTGAACTACAACACATGAAAGTTAATTAAAACTGGCCCTTTGAGGGCCACCATAATGCTCATGTGAGCCTCAGTAAAAAACGAGGTTCATGGTCTTCTATAGTGACCACAGAGAGAGTAAGTGTGAGAACATTTCAAACAGTCACAATACTTGTAACAGAATAACCATGTAATGTGAAATCAATCTTAATGTAACAGTTTATAAAATGGCATAGACAGTTTGGAGATTAGATAAGTTTTAAGACTGAAACAGTTCCCTTTGGTCTTGACCCAACTTAGAGTAGTTCATCATTTTGACCAATAAATATTTAATTCTCCAAACCAAGGCTGTTTCACAAACTATCTACAAGAAGTAAGATAAGAATTATTCATAACCTCATGATTTTAAGTATTGCTTTAATAAAATCAGCCATGATGTGCCTATAACAAACAAATAAATGAAGCTTTGGGTTCATATGTCCACCATGGCAGCAGTGCGACTCATGACAACTGTTCAGATCTCATATACATTCCAGCAGAGTCAGCTTCACTCGCCACGTGCCAAGCCCAAATGACACGGAGCCCGTCTGCAGCCAAATGGCCACTGGGCTTTTGTACCAGTTTAAATAAATTCCACTCTGAAGAGTAATACGTCTCTGTGGGGACGCCGCCGAGCCGTATCCAGTGGTTTGAATAAAGTGACTCTAGAACACGCCACTGACTTCCATCTGTTCGCTGACTCCTGCTTAGAAACCCTCGCTATCTGTCAGGTTACGGCGGTGGTGCTTGTGAGTTTGCTGGTAAAGACCACCAAGCTGTCAAGCTCTGGCATCAAGTACAGAACATTTTATCTCCCGGCGCACTGAGTCGTGCAATTACAGAGCTGGAGTATTTATTGCCTCTTGAAGTGGCCAAAGTGGTTTTTCATACTAATAAAAAAAAATCTCTTCAACTCCTCAAAATTCCAAACGAAACATTAGCTTTCATTCTAAATGAAAGGAAGGCCTCTGAAATATGTCCGAAAATAATTAGCAATGCCCACTTTTGGTTTCTTTGAGACAACAGCGTGTGGGGAAGTGGGACGGGACAGCAGCTCTCAGAAAAACAAGTTTGACGTGGAATATCAAATTTAAGGATCATTGGAATTTGACCCCGGCACATGAATGTATAGCTGCGGGGCAGTGATGCTTCAAAAAAAAAAAAAAAAAGGAGAATTTGGTTTCTTGACACCAGACTTTCTCACTCCCCTCCCATCCACAGATTGCAGCACATGTAGTCCAGAAATGACATCTGCCCTCCCATCTGTTTTTTTCTTACATCATATCATAGAGCTGCAATTTAACCACAGAGGTGTGCACGGGAGATTTAATGAGGAGAAAATCAATTTCTGTGTCATTAACTGCTCAAAACTGAGCGGAAAGCTTATCAGTTTTTTTTTTTTTTTTTTTTTTTTTGCGAGAGAAATAACGTGACGGCCAGATTTTCTTTCAGAAGCAGCGTTATCCATCACTGAGCAGCTGAAAGGACAAGTCAGCCGGTGGGTTCGGATTTCTAATAGAGGCGTAGGTGTCGTTTATGGTAATGTGTTAATTAAAAAACATACAATAAGCCAAAAAAAAAAAAACTTTTAAAAGGTTTAGAGGTAAAGTCAAGGAAGTGTATTTGTGCTTCTCTTTTAAATGCTTTACGGTGAGTATTAACAGTCAACATGACAAAAAGAAAAAAATTCTCACTCATTCCAATTTACTGACTTAAATCACCAGCAAAGGCAGATGTTTTTGTTTATGAGTGTTTGTTAGCAAAATATTTGGTGAATCCAGTGTGCCCTCCTAGATAACACCTTACCCCTTGCAAAAAACAGTCTAGCTCCGCCCCTGATTGTGAATACTGTTGTTTTCAAGGTTTAATAATACAACTTCTCAACATATAATGATCTTAGTTAAAAACCTAAAAAGCTGCTGTGAATTCCTTCAGATAATTCCAGGCCTTTAATTTACAACAGAAACAGGCAGGTGAGAAAAAAACGGTCCATGAAAAAGTGGTTCAAAGCAAGATGAGATTTTTTTTATTATTTTTTTAATACTGTTCTACAAAAAGGGGGCCGCTGCATTTCCTGTCTTGCTTAACAAAAGGTTTGCCGAACTCAAAATCAGACAGCTAGCTGAAGGTGAGAGCAACACTGATGAAATCATATCACGGAGCAGAAGCGAGTGCTCAAGGCGGTGGTGAAACAGGTAATGCTCCATCCTCCCCACTGAGAAAAGCAAAGAGGAACGACCATTTACACTTTCAGATCCCTTAGATGTGGCGGACTGCTGGAGAGTGCATCCTGTGTATTTCTTCTTTTTACCCCCCTTTTTTCTCTCTCTCTCTCTCTCTCTCTCTCACACACACACACAGTGACAGGGGCAGAAAGTCTCCTTTGGCAGTCACTAAGCACCAAACAGCTCTGAGGACGGCAGGAGGCTTCGGCCACCTGCACAGTGAGGAGTGGAGATAGAGACACAAATCCAACACGGGAACTCCTGATAGACGTTTTTCTTTCTCAACATCGAGGATTCCAGCAATTTGTCTCCAAGCTTTAACTTTTAAAGTGGCATGGAACAAAATTAATCACGTTTTTTTTTTTTCTTTCTTCTAGCTGCTTTGAATGCTAAAAGGATTCACTTTTCCAGCAGGTCCCAGACAGCAAGAGAAACTGCTTTTGTTGCTCCACCGGGGCCCTGCAAAAAAGAAAAAAAAAAGAGAGACCTATACGCAAAATGTAAACAATGTTTGCAGCCTACCTTTGAGCCTTGTAACAAGGGCGCACCACTGTGCAGCATTCATTAGAGTGGAAATGATATGTGCAAACAAAGAGAGGCGCCCGAGCAGCAACACTCTGCTGCTTCTTTTTCATCTCAGAATTGCAAATGAACACAGCCTCCTCACCTGGTCCCTGCAGGCAGTGTCCCAGTGCCTCCAATCAGGGCTTTTATTGACAGCAGGCTGCACACACACACACACAAAAGAAACCTGGAGCACTAATAGTTGGAGGATGATGCCTGATAAACACATCCCCGCTTCGCGCTGCGTTCCTTCACATTGTGCAACGCGGCCTCCAGCCAAGGTCACGACAAGGAGACGGTGGGAGAAGCCGCAGCTGCTTGAGATAAACCTGGAGCACACCTTTATTTAGAAATCACTCCAGATTTTATTTGTCTACTTTAAGTTAGGATGTTGTGTTAAAAATTTAAAGATTTTTTTTTGTTTGTTTTTTTAATAAAGTAATTTTGAATTTGACGGTAGCAACAAAGTTGGAACAGAAAGCCAAACACTATGGTACAAATAGGAAACAGGTGGAGGATTTTGCAACATATCAGGTTAAATAGGAACATGTTGGTAAGATGATTGTGTATTTAAAAAAAGTCTATTTAAAATGGACTGAGGCAAAGCTGAATATTGGTCAAGACAAATAAAAATTTGAAATTCTTTTTGGAAACCACGTCCTTCATACTAAAGAGAAAAGGAACCGACTTGTCAGCGTATAGTTTAAAGGTCTTCCTCTCTGATGGTATGGGCAGCTTACACATGTGGAACAGCATCATTAACGCAGAAAAATATACAAGTTTTAGAACAACAAATGCTTCCTTCCAGCAAAGTTGACCCAGGACTGGTAAACACCTGGAATCCTACCGATCAGTGATGTTTATGATTTGCTGGAGGAGGGAGAGAAGGGAGGACACTTCTAGTTATTACTTCTGCACAATTTTGTGTTAGAGGTCTTGCTGACATACAAAAAAAAGATTAAAACAAAAATATTACAATTTCTTTGCTTAAACGTTTTGATATAATTGTTGTTTCATTGTAAAAAATATAAATTAAAAACATGAAATTTGCACATCATTGATTTATTTATACAGGTGCTGGTCATAAAATTAGAATATCATGAAAAAGTAGATTTATTTCAGTAATTCCATTTAAAAAGTGA
>JAUBOC010000030.1:2742423-2763159 GCA_032275365.1 Anablepsoides cearensis | reverse complement strand
TCACTTTTTAAATGGAATTACTGAAATAAATCTACTTTTTCATGATATTCTAATTTTATGACCAGCACCTGTATTTTACACATGACAGATGTTCAAAATTAAAGCTTCTTCAGCTTAGGTACAGCTGTTTTAACTATTGAAGTATTAAAATGTCCCTGTCATTCAGGCAGTTTTATACTTTTAAAACATAACTTTTTGATTTCATTGAAATGGGAGTTTTAATTTTAGTTGTTTTTTTTTTTTTTTGTTTTGTTTTTTTGTAATTTTATGTTTTAGCTCCTGTTTTGCTGGCATTAACTTTTAGCAATGGTTTTACTTATTTTAGCTTCTATGGTTTAGCTGGCTTTAACTATAAACTGGTTTGCTAATTTTAGCTTTTAGCTACTGTTTCGCAGGCTTCAATTTTTTGCAGTGATTAGCTACATTTTTGCTAATTTTAGCAGCTCTTGGACTAATTTTAGATTTTAGCTAAAGCTGTTTAATTTGATTTTTTTTAGCTACTGGATAGCTTTTAGCTACAATTTTGATTTTTTTTCCCTTTTATTTATGTTTTTTCAACTTTAGCCTCAGTTTGGTTTTTTAAACAGTTTAGTTTCAGCTTCTTCAACAAATGACAGCAATGTCATTCAGTGCACAACATTCAACAGCATTTTAACAGAAAATGCTACTTTTTCTAGCTTGAAATTAGTTCTCTGATAATGTTCAAAATAATGCGCACCCCAAACTGGAAAAAGTGTGATGAATGGATAAACTTAAGTGTAAAAAAAAAAAACCAAATGCCGAGGCCTTCTGCATTACTGCATAAGGCGAGTCCGTTTATGAAGATGCAGTGTTAGATTCTCCAGTGCGGTAAAAGCGTCCAATAGCCCTTCTTGTGTGTTTAAATAACAGGAAGGGTGGCACCACAAACACAGGCCCGCTCAGCTTTGTCGAGCTAATGACTTCCTGCTCCAGTGGCTTGTGAAACAGTGTTAGAGCCAAAATAAGGAAAATCGAGAGCAGAATTTAATCTGTCACTCAGTGGAAAGCCTTTAAGCAGCAACACGCAGCCATCCGGAGGGTGAACGCAAGCGAGGTGAAATCACAGTGAAAAGCTCCCGAGCACAGAGCGAAGCACCAGAACAGGTTGTGTATAGGAATGTGGATTACAGATTGCTTGGATAAATAGGGTATTCTTTGAAGGGAAAGCACCAGTGTGTGTGTGCGTGTGAATGCCAACCTGGGTGGTAATCTAAAACCATCAATCCTTTTGAATCTAGGTAAGCTTCACCTGTGTAGGAGAAGAAAAAAAAAGATTGATGTGGGGAAGAAGACTATGCTTGCACTCAGTTTTTTGATCTTCCTGAATTTGCCCTAAGCTCAGTTTTGAACCGTGTAGCTGCGCGGCAGCCATATTAACAAACCCAAATCTCACAAGGTGGAGAGAGCCGCGTTCAGTCTGCCTTTTCATCTGCGCGGAATTAATCATTTCTGTGAGTTGCTTGTTTCCACCGGCGTCTCCCAGGAACGCTGGATGGATGTGTTTAGGCTCTTCTCTGGGTTTAGATGAGCGAAAATTATTCAAACGCATCAGGAAATTGTTCTGCCAAAGCTGTTCTGTCCCCTCTTTGACCTCCAGATCGCCCATCGCCAAAGGCTAAGCGGGGATCTTTGTACACGTGTGTATCATTAGCAAAACATCCCAAACCGCAGGACAGTTTTTACTGAAACTCTTAGAAAGTAACTAGTGAGTATATTTATTATATTTAGAAAATAAACTCATTCAAGATGGCTGCCACAACTATTATCAAATACAAAAAATGGCAAGAATTCTGCTAATTTTATGTGTAGCTGAGAGTGAGCGCTAACACATGCTAACAATGCACGAGTAATCAGCAAATAATCAGGTTAGTCTAAACTCAACAATATGCATTCCTTCAAGAAATGTTAATTTTCTTTAGCAGGTTTTCTGAAAATTATTAATTCAAAATAAAAGACATCCGAATCATACCTCTGTAGAAATGCAGTAAAGCAACAGGAAGTTTGCAAAGACCTTGTTTTTTTATTTTTAACAAAACAAAACAACCCTCCAAAAATCATTCATATAACAAGTGGCAGTCTGTTCAAAAAAAACTATTAAAACACATCTTTTAAATAAATATGATGAAAAGAATACATATTTGCACTAGCATGATGGGCAATGTCCTTAACGCTGGCTTAGATGCAAAGAAACTTTCAAGAATTCATCATATAACATGTCTATTTGGTATCACCAACATCAAAGTTTTGTTTTTTTCCTTCATTAATATTCATGACAGATGAAAAAAGCAGGAAAAAAAGGGAAACAAAAAATGCTAATAAGTCTTTTCTGATATGCAAATAGCAGAAGCCAGAAGTATCTTTGCACTTTGCACATTAAAAAACAACCCAAACACACAGGTATAAGTTGTATATGTGTGCGTGTCACAATGGTTTGATCCAGAAAGGTTCATACTCGTCTCAACAGACCCATTTTAATTAGTGATCCGTTTCTACCCTCAGGTAGAAGCTGAAGCAGTGGATTGTAGAAGGATTATTATTATTTTTGGCAGAGTTTCAACAGCTCCTAGCAAGATTAGGTCAAATTAACATGGGTCAGACATAAAGAAAAATTAATAATAAAACCACAAAACTTTTAATAATAAAACTAAATCTCCAGAACAAAATAACAGTTTGTTTATCCCAAAAATAAAGTCCTTTAGTTTTGGATATTTCTATGTAACTGTGCAGAGAGCAGCCACAGTAATAAACACAGTGTGCTGCAGTTCTGGTCCGTGTGGGGGAAGGGGGATCCCTGGGGTATTATTCAGTGGAGTCCAAAGTCCTTTAGGGTCCTGTGGGGTCACAGGGCCGGGTCCCTGTGGACCCAGTGTGATTCTGCACCTCTTCAAACTGAGCCTCAGGAAGATAAGCTTGTAGGCTAAAAAAAATTGTTGCTAGGAAGTGTGTGTGTGTTCCTGTGTGTTTATCATTGTGAGAATGTATTTTAACAGTCTACTATCCTTGTGAGGACATTTTGCATGGTCCTCATGAGAGTTAAAAGGCTAGTTTTGGGTGGGGGGCTGGTTTATAGAACGGACTGGGAAATCTGAAGTCAATTCAAAGTCCCCACGAGGATAGAAGAACAAGTTTGTAGGGGGCTGTACTCCCAAAGAGTCAAGATGCTTATTCTAAACTAAAAAAAAAAAGAAAACACCTTTACTCAGAGCATGTGATTCCCACATGGTGATACAGTATTTGGCACTTAGAGTTAGAACAATATTGCACTGGAAAGCATGCAAAGATTTCACTGCTGGAACCAAAAGCTTAAGTATTCGGAGCATGATTCTGCATGGATAAAGCATTTGCACGAACTGTAGTTGATACGTCTTAAAAACACACTAATAATACCTGCATGTTGGCATCAGCAGGATCTAGCGAGCTGTAAGAAAAGCTCATAAATAACAGCAAACCAAAACAGTCCCTTTCATCTTCCAGAAATGTAACATAAGAGCAAAAACCTTCAAAGTGCTTCTCACCAATAAATAGAAACCGTGATTACAACATACATTTTATATCATCTGACTGATTACTTGTTAGACACAACTATGGTTACTATATATTATCATGTAAATCAAAAATTAAATCAATTAATCAACAGTTCATGTGCACAAAGGGTCACATTTTCACATCCAACAGCTTTGTTTAAATCCTTCTTTTAATTTTCAAAATGATTACGCCTTCATGTCAGCAATCAGCATCACTTAGTTCCTATACAGATATCTCAGGTCGGCACACGAGCCACGCGTGAAACTCATAGTTAGGCTAATTAATTGAAAAAGGGGTTAATTTCTCCCTCTGTGCTCGTCCACATGAATGAAGAGCAGATAAGAGGAATCTTAATAGTTGGTCAGACCTTCTTGAAGAAGTCCAGCCGGAGCAGCTTATCTAAATCCTCTTTTGGCAGAGCAGCGTGTAGACTTGGAGTGCTTAAATTTGCCTGAAAAAGAAGCTCTTGTGGAGTAAAGCGGCAGCAGAAAGTTTGGCTTATTTTATTTCTTTTTTTTTTCTGGTTCTGATTCAGTTTGTTGTGTCAACTGAAGCCTGATTAAGCCATGAGAGCAAAAAAAAAAAATCACGTTCGGCTCGTAAAAGTTAATAAGTGTGATGAAAGGTCTGGGCTATGTTATTTATTATTTGTTCTTCATGTTGCCGCTTTTCCTTTTTTTTTTTTTTTTTTTTTTTTTTTTTTGTCCTTGCCGACCGGGCAGTGGTAATACAGTAAGGTGAAAAGAAAAAAAAAAAAAAAGAAGCTTGTCCCTCTTGTTTGATTGGTGTCACTGAAAGAACAAGGCCGGCTGACTGAGCGCTACGACGAGCTCTCAATCAATGAGCCGTCGCTGTTGCTTTGCCTCAGGGACTGCCTGCTGGTGTCTCTGTCAGCTTCATCCTCTTCATCAGATCTGCCAAGACTCAGGTGTCTCCGGTACACAGGAGGGCTACAGGGGGTCAACACAAATATAGACATGCCGTTAAATCATGGCTCGGCTACTTACAGAGGAGACAAAAGACGGACACGCGATGATAAAAGAGCATTTGACCGGCGAGATAATCGTCTTGCTCCCCTTGATAAGATGCATTTGCTGCAGCCAGTAAACACTACACTGTGTGCACAACATGCTCTCGAATAGGTGAGTCAGTGCCACAAATTAAAAACAAGGAGAGAAAAAACAATCACTTCCCATGCATGAGTATCATTGCTTTAGCAGAATATAAAAACACTATTAAAAAGGTTTGTGCAGTTTGTAAGTAAACAGAATTAATTTGGCTTTTATGTGCTCAGTAACTTCCTGCAAGGTTGAAAAGATTACAGCACTTTGCGTCCTGCCTACCACACTCATTAGAGGTTGTTACTGTTTTTTTTTTTTTTTCCCCCAACCAAGTTGTCATGACAACGCACGGCATAATAAACAGCCTGCGCATTACTTTAAAGGCAACTTAATTCACGGAAGAGATTACAATTAGACCGTCCTTATACCACTTTGAAGACTGCGAGCCAAAAAAAAAAAAACAACAACATTTAGCCATTATAAGTGACAGTGGGCTGTAATTCCTAATATGAAAACATCCTACACAGCAGTGACAATCAACTCATGGGCCACTTTCGGTCAGTGTAGGGCAGTGGTGTCCAAAGTCAGTCCTGGAGGGCCACAGCCCTACATGTTTTACGTTTTTCCCTGCTCCAACAAACCTGATTCAGTCACTGAACTACCTCTTCCAAGTTCTGCAGTATGGAGGACCAAAACTGACATAATTAGAAATAAAAGCAGAAATGGATAAGGGAACATTTAAATAAATAAATACACTTAAAATGCATCAAATAAATTAAGAAAACTTTACCTCATATTTGAGGATGACCTTGATCTTAACGCATAATTTAAATTTTACAGTTTTTTAAATATATATTTGTACATAGTTTTTCCTTTTTGTACATGCATTTGTGTCTCTTAAATGTTTAAATTTAATTTAGGCATTTAATTTAATTTTATATATATATATAAATAATTTCAAAATAAAATTATATATCTATATTTTTCAAAATAAAGGCACAGGTAATGTTTTCCTCCTTGCCTTTGTTTTAAACTAAACTTTAAGCTAAACTGAGGCAGCACAAGCATGCAACATAAATGAATAAAAAGACTTGTTGGAAAAAATATAAACATAATTAAGCAAACACATTTAAGAGACAAATGCATGTACAAGTACAGAAAAACAATTAATATATATAAAAAACAGTCAAATTTAAATTATGTGTTAAAATATATAGACTAATTTATGGGCACTAACCTGGGAAATAAATATGAAAGTCAATTAAAATATAAAACAGGAGATAAAGTTATTTTTCTAATTTAATTGGTGCATTTTAAGTGTATTTATTTTGTGGTTCATATAATTCTGCTTTTTTTTCTAATTATGTCAGTTTAGGTCCTCCATACTGCAGAAGCTTGATAATCATCTATTCATTGAAATCATGTGTGTTGGAGCAGAGAAACAAGTAAAACATGCAGGGCTGCGGCCCTCCAGGACTGACTTTGGACAACACTGGTGTAGGGCTTTCTTCAGGCCCACGGTCATGCTTGTGGTTCAAGACTAAATTGCATTTGAGATAACATGAGTGCAACTTTTTTATTTTGTGATATATCTTCCTGATTTCTGCAAGCAGTTCCCACCAGACTGGATATATATTAAAAATGCACACATGCTTATCAGATCTGTCTGTTCCTCTAAAGCAGGGGTGTCCGATCCTGATCCTCGAGGGCCACCATCCTGCATGTTTTACTTGTTTTACTTCTCCAGCACACCTGATTCAGTGATTGAATTATCTCAAGTTCAGCAGAAGCCTGTCACTCAGTCAAACCAGGTGCGTTGGAGAAGACAAACCTCTATAACCCGCAGGATTGCACACCCCTTTCTTTGTGTGTTTTCACAGAAAACTGCCCAACAATTTTGCAAGAAACTTAACATGTTTACTATGTTTAATTAAAAAGAGTCTAAGCAAGCTGATTATGTATGAATCCCTTGTGAAATTATTATCATTTTCGATAAAAGCTGACCTCTCGCTGGGCTGTGACTGCTAAAGACTATTTGGAGACTCAAAATTGAAAAGAAAATGGAAAATTTTTCCACTGAAGTCAGACTAAATTCTGAGTTGCAACCAGTGAGCCATGCAGCTGCATACTGAGTATCACATTTTTGCTAACCATAACCATCTTTGTATGCAACGCTTTGAAAACTGTAATCTAGGCATCTACTGCTTGCTTTGCACACATATTTGGAGTTACTGTCATGTTTATCTTTTTTTCCTGTGTCAGCACGACTTAGTGGTTGGCAACAGTGCCTCACAGAAAGTGGGTCCTGGGTTCGATCCCCAGTTCACTAACTAACCCACAACAAATGCAGCTCAGTGAGATCTCAGAATGATATATTTATTTGGAGACTCCTGCTCTATAAAGAGTAACAGAAAACCTTTTTATTATTTTCGATCTAATAACCCACAGCCATTGGAAGAATCATGAAAATAAATGTGTGTAACTCAAAACTACCAAGGCAGTGCAAATTAATGTGAAAGTGGATAACAAGTGAATACAAAGAAAACCAAAATGCATTGACTATTAAAAGTTTGATTTGTCTTTCAAAGAAGGAACAATTTGACAGATTTGTTACTAATATTTACTATTTTCGTGTCAGTTGTTGCTGTGATGAAACCCAGTGTTTTGCTGACATTGGGACACCATGAACTCTAATCACCTACAAAAACCTTTCCTAAACGCACTAAAGGCCAGTGTTTAAAAGATGACAAGCTGTTTTTTCTTCAACATTCAAGGACAGTCAAGCTGATGTCCTGCAATTTTAACGTCACAGAACCACAAAAAAAAAAAAAAAACTCAAACTGTCAGGGAAAAAAATCCTCTTAAAATAGACAGCTTTTGAAGCTCAGAGCTAATTTTGGCACTTTAATTATGATGCAAAGTGTTCACATCAAATAGTTTCAACAGGCATATCACACCTCGAGTGAAAAGAAAAATTGGTGTAATTTTGTCTGCCTCATTGCCAGTCTCTGTTTGTGCTAGAGGAGAAGTCACAGCCAGACACTTTCTCTTAACACTTAAGTACTTAGAACAGCACCAAACAACATTAGAGAGAAATGCTCACATTTGCAGAGATGTCTTTTATCATCACAAAACAGGAATAGAAGCAGCAGTTATTTATGGAGGCATTTAGGAATAAAAACTGAAGTGACTGGTGTGCGTCTAAAATACCATCTATGAGGCATCATGATTACAACTCGGTCATTCTTTTTTTTTTTTTAAATGAAGACAAAATTGTCAAAACTGAACAAAAACAACGCTGGGTGAAAACCTGCAACATAGCTGTACAACATATGGTAATGTGAGTGTGGGCAGTCTGTTACAGAGATACTCTGTTTATTATGTGAAATTGTGCTAAGTCATAGCAAGATATTATTGCTTTTTTTTTGCAGATAAAATTGCACGAAAAAGAAAATAACACATCGAAACAACACTTTCTGTCTTGTTTGAATCAGGTTTGCGGAGTCTTTTAGTAAAAACATATAATCTTATGTATCTAGGAGACACTTGCCGACTCTAATGCAGAGTCAAAACTGTGCTTTTCTGTATATTTTTGTTCAGTTCTTGTAAATTTCATACAAACTGTAGCATCTCTATTTGATGCTGCTTTGTTCGTTTTTGGTATTTTAGTTTTTCACGACAAATTAGAGCTGTCCATCTCTGGTTTATCTATCTTGATGCACTGCCAAAAAGATCATTAAGGATACACGAGCTGCAAGAATCAGAACAATACGATATAATTCATCCCTTAACCCCAAAGTATAATTCAGAAACTGCTGATCTGCGGAGATTTTCACCCCCATCATCTCTAGGGTTTATGGAAACTCATCAAAACATCCATCAATCTATCATCCATTTTTTTATGTTTTTTGTCCTTTCTGGGTTGCAGGAAGCTGGTGCCCATCTCCAGTGGTCAATGTGCCAGAGGTGGGATACACCCTGGATGGGTAAGTCCATCACAGGGCCACATAGAGACAAACTGCGGCTGTGGCGGAGTGGTTAGGGGAGCCGTCCCGGAGCCAATTAGATATAGTCGATTTGGGCTCCTTCCCCACCAAAAAGATGATATTTCATGTCCCAAGAGCCAGCTTTGTTAAGCTAGGGTCAGAGTGCCAAGGTCTCCCACCTTCAGCTGCCACCCATAGCACTTAAAGACTTCTAATCTTGTAATTAAAGTGAATATTAACCCTTTGAAAGGCAAAAACAAACTGACACATCTCAATTTAATCCTAAAACAGCATCTATTCATGTCTGCTCTACAAATCCATTTGTTTCGTGCGTATGGCAAATCAGTACAAATTGATTAATCTTCACATCCCTATTGCAGACTGTACCGACTCGGTGCAGGCAGGCGTTGTGAAAATGCCCTGAAAAAATAAAAACTAAAAATGGCTTTGAGTACACAAAGAGTCATCAACTAGTAATTGGTCTCTCTGCAATCTTTGCTCTCATGCAGTTTGTGATGCCTGCATATAACACCTGAACTCAATTCAAGACAAGCCAAGACACAAAAAAATATCAGGAAAGTGGTTCATTCAAAAATAGTAGCATGCTCTACTCTAATTAGCTAATGGGAGTTTTGGAGAAAAATGACGATAAAAGGGTGTCGGGTTTATCTCCTGAACATTAGTGCGTCTGAAGGATTATTCAGAATAAAAGTATTCACACACAGCAAACCAGGTTAGTGTGTTGAGTGAAAAACCCTGAACTCATTGTTATTTTTGCCAGGCTCCAGGGTTATTATTGCACCAAGCATCACCTTGTTGTGTTGGTATCAATCACTGTCAGGCCTGTAGAGGTACTTCATCACCAGGCTATCCATCTTTTTCTGTTTCTTCTTGCTTCCTTTCTTGCTAGATTGTCCACGAGCCGCAAGCTCCTCCTCCTCGTCATCATCATCGTTATCTCTCTGTTGTTTTGGTCCCTTTTTCACACTATTGGAACTTCGATACGAGATAACTGAATCCGAAGATGAGGACTCTGATGAGTCTGAGGAGGAAGAGGAGTCTTCCGACTCGCTTGGTTTTTTCTTCGATTTCCTTTTGGACTTCTTATCCTTTTTCCCTTTTGTACTCTTTCTGCTGTGACGATCATCATCAGAGGAGGAGGAGTCTGATGAGGAAATTTTAGCTTTTTTATCTTTACGACTGTAGGAGGTGCTGGATTTGCGATCACCGTAATCCTGAGTAAAGCTTGATGAGGATCGAAGCAGGCTTGATGAGGCAAAGGCCTCACCTTCTTCCTTCTTCCGACTGTCCTCACTTCCTGGACCTTTCTTTTCATCCTCATCACTAGATTCATCCAGTTTGCTTCGCTTGAACTTAATGGGTTTGAAGCTCAGCACCTCATTAATTGCAGCCTCTAAGTCAGGGTCCAGGTAATTTCTGTGAGTGACAGGTTTAACGTCGGACGTGTCAGGCACATTGTTGTCCGAAGAACGCGGCTGAGGTGGCGTAGAGAAGCTGCGGCTGACAGAACTGTAAGGCGAGTGTCCACCCTCGCCAAATGCCAAACTCTGGCCTTCATCATCATCATCATCGTTTACATGTAGGCCAAAATCACTGAGGCCACAGCTGCGAGCGAGAGACAAGCGAGAGCCGCTGCGTTTTTCATCTTTCCAAGAGGTGCTGCGGCGCAGTGATCGTGGGCTGGAGCGGCTCACGCTGCTAATGGTCGACTTATTGTCGTCCTCCATGTCCAGCATGCCCCTCCTGGTGGACATCCTGCTGGGAGCAACAGAGGACACCATGGATTCCTTATCGAACTCCGGGCTGCTGCGGGAAGTCCAGCGGGACTCCAAGCCCTTCCTGGCTCTGCTGGTGGCTTCAGAATAGGCCAGGGAAATGACAGAACCTTTGTCGTCGGCGGCGTCCTGACTCCTCCTTCGATCGTCCTGGAGCTCACCCGTTTTTGACCTAGCTTTACGAATGGCAGCGTGATCTGGCATGTCAGGCTGTTCTTTCAGAGTGCTGAACAGGGAGCTGTCATCTCCCGTACCCCCTATGGAATCCTTCAGGTTGGAGCGTTTCCTGTAGCTGAGGGAACTCATGACAGACACCGATCTGTTCGGCTCGACCTCCTTCCCGTCTTTACTGCTGTCACTCATCTTCTCCTTACCTTCCTTTATCTCCTTGGCATCTGCATTTGCTGAATATCTACAAAGTTGTGCAATAAAATTGACACCAAAAACATTTAGGCAGAAAGGACAACATATCGAGGATAAGTTCTAATCTTTGGTTTTGCAAAACACTGCAAATCTGTAGTAGCTATGATTTGACATCTTGATGCAAAGTGTTTCAGTAAAAATCCCTTCATTTTGTCCTTGGGATTAGTCATGAGACGGGGAACACATATAGTACCTCTACCCATTGCTGTTATGCACAGAGTACATTGCTGAAAGTGAGGCAATCAAGTAGTGAAAGGACCTATCTGACAGAGGCAAAGGCGTCATTTGGCAGGCGTGCCAACTGGCCACAGGCCACCTCAATAAATGTGACAGCAGCCGCTTCCCCATACCACCTACTGTCATTAGACAGATTACTGGGAGAGAGAGATGACACCTAATCACATGAGATCCCCATCCTTCTGTTGCACAACGCCCCGGGTAACCGTGGGCCTTTTTAAGACTAATGAAATGTGGGTAGTTTTATCACTAGATGATCATTAGACATGACGCAAGAGAGCATGAGGACTAACCTGCTGCTCTTCAGGCTTCCTTCATCAGACTGAGTTTTGCTGGAGCCTTTGTTCTTGGAAAGCCACGACTTAACTCCATCCACACGGTCTTCCACCTCTGAGTCTGTTTCTGTGTCTCCTCCACTGTGGACAGAAAAAACATAATATTTATACAACATTAAGCTAAAAAAACGTTGACAGTGACGTAAGATAGTTTTTTGATGTTTTAAAACAAACTAACCATTTTTAACAGTTTTTCTAATGATTCACGATGTCAATATATTAAACTGGCTTATTTTACTATTCATAACCAACAAAATTTTCAGACGAAAATGCACTTTAGTGCTTGTTATGTGAATTTTCAGCGTCATAGATCAGGTAAAATAATTACTTGTCACATATTGTAAGCTTCTGTCAGGAGTTTCACAGTTGCACTCTTTATCTCATAATAATGGGGGTTAGCTTAATGAAGCAAGGTAAATCAGACAGGCTACAGTTAGGCAACAGCTGTGATTCAACAGTTTCAACAAATTCTAGACTTTTTTTTTTCCTTCAACAATCTCCTGTCTTCGACAGACAACTGCAATGCAAATTGTGCCAGTAAAAGTGCAGTGTTCAGATGGAGGTATAATTAACTTGTTTGGTAGGTTCGGCATCTGTGCTGAGTGTCCACTGCCCTTGGTGATTGGTATTGGAGCAGAGCCACCAGACGGCCCCCGTTGCCTCTGTGCTTGACGTGGCAATCAATACGCACAGACCACCAGATCATGATGAAAAAGCTCAGCAGATCCCACCTGGATAATGTCAGGTTGGATTCATTCATTCAGATCGCTGATGAATATTAACAATGAAGCAAGTTGTCCTGGAAGGTTAACGGTATGGGAAGAGGAGGGCAAGGGGGCAGAACCTATAAGTCAATACTGTCACTGTGGTTCAACACATTAGAAGTGAAAAAGAACGTGTTCTGTTTGAGTTGCTTCTAACCTCAGCGCTGAGGCAATGGGGGCACCCTTTCTTGGCTGCATTAAGTGTGAGAACGCATTTCCACCTAGCAGACACCCTTATGCTCTGCAAGCCTAAAGTATGCTTGACAGCATGCTCGGCTCTGTCAGAGAAAATGCCAATCTCAACTATATAGCTCTTAGTTTCAAGATGACAGACTACATATTCAAAATGGAGATGACAGTGATGTTGGAAAGCATCTGCAATTTTTTAGCTCTTCCTGATTAATGGCTGGCTATGCTATTATTTATAGCCCTCCCTACAGTAATTTTCAACGAGCCGCGTTTCATCAATCTCACCTTGTGTATATCATACGCCGCTCGCCATCATTAAAAAATGAGAAACAGCGATGCACTTCGCAAGATCTGTCTTTGTGGACAAGCTTATCTGTCTGAGCCCTGCAAACGTGCAGCCAAAAAAAAAAGGAAAAAAAAGAAAAAATGCTTGCAAGGTGCAAACATGATGTTCCGAGAGGTGTGAAAATGACGGGGCGAGCTGCTGCTGGGCTCCATCATTCGACCACACGCAATACTTGCCTTAATGTACACCAGGTCTCCCACTGCACAGCACTTAACAGCACCCCCCCCCCACTCCCACCACCACCCCCCATCTTGTCCCCAAGCTTTATGACTCACATTCAGTCATTTTTCCCCTCAAACAACAAAGCATGTTCGCTCCTCGCTTCCTTTTTTTTTTTTTTTTTTTGACAGTCGGCCTAAAAGCAACAAGATGGCTGGTTGCCGAGCTGGTGGTATTTGAGTTTTGTGAAGTGTTGAGTAGAGAAAGGAAGAGGCACGCCGTGTTTGGTGAGAGTAGCCTTTGCTCGTTTCCAACGCATTAACATCTCAAATTAGAGCCTCTTCTTTTTAAAGAGAGAGGTCAAAATAATCCAAAAGAATTTTAACGACCAAGTTAAAGCATTTTACAGTTAAAATCTTTTTCTTTTCTTTTTTTTGCATTTCAAAGTTTAGGAGGCGTTTTATGAGGCAAGAAACTAAAATTTGCAGTTCCCGAGCAGCTATTATATGTCATTCCTTTATTTTCCACTCCCTGTCTCCACTTCTGCATATTAACTACAGCCGATAAAAGCCCATCAGAAACAAGATAATGGGCTCATTAATACTAGCAAGTTGATTACACATGTTGCCCATTTGTCAGCTCTGTGATGCTGTGACTTTTTAATGTGATACATTACTAAAATTGAAACCAGCCAATGGCAAAGACTCCCCCCACTCACCCCTTCCCCACCCCACCCCGCCTCACTCTAACGCATACAAGCACGCAGAATAAAAGGCGGCTTGCAATTGAGTGCTGTAAAAACGGTGTCACAACCGATTTGTCCTTGGCGCCCGCGATGCTAGCTAACCAGTCTAGAGGCTCGCGGATACAAACAAGCCTCAGGACTTCAGAAGTGAACGTTAATCTCTTCTGACAATTTGCCTGCACCGGTTGTAAATCTTTGTCACAAATACTTACATTCAGCACCGAATCTCGAATGGGTTAGTACCATCAGCTAAACACCGAACCAAAAAGCTGCTTTATGATAATTACTGAACACGAGCTGATTGTTTACAAAACAAACCTGTGATATGATTAGTTTTATACTCCTATACATTTAAACTCAGCCCAAAGAACCCTCATTTAGCTTGTCTTCAAAGCAATAATAATAAAAGTAAGAATCCTGTTCGCTATTTAACCACTGTTTTGAAGCACTGAGTGCAAAAATATAAAGAAAGCGACGCAAATCATCTGGAAATTCCCCTTCATAATTACAAGAAAAATCACCTCCTCCATTACTGCTCATCCATGTTGCTAATGCAATGATCCTGAAGGAGAGGAAATGTGATTAAGTCAACATAGCAAATCGCTGCTCTATTCTTTGAGTTGCATAAAATGAAAAAGAGGAGACGGATACACTTGGATTCCCTGATGAAAATGTAATCATGTAAAAAGGCAAAGCGGTGAAATAAAATATCATAGGCGAAAGAAATTATCCAGATTAAATCAAGGAGAGTTGAACAGTATGTGCTTTGAACCAGAGATCAATTTAATATGTTGCGGTGAAAAAGATTTAAAGGCTTTAATAAGATGCCCTGAAAAATTATCAGTGTATGAAAACTGGTTCGTCCAAAAGGGAAAAAAAGTTAACATTCACAAGCAGTGACTAAACACTTTTAAAGCAAGACAAGAAACTCTACAAATCAAGCTTACATTATTAAGGTGGGAAAGGGTTAAAAGAAAAAAAAGCAGGCACGTGCATGAAAAAGAGCTGAACTTTGAGCAAATAAATAAACAAACAGAATATTCTTCTGAAATTCAGTCGACAATTTACACCAATTACTTCCTTTGCAGCCTTATAAATAATAGCCTAAAAGTTTTCACCATAGTCTCAAGTGTGACAAAACTGTAAACAACAAATCTGCTTTGCTGAAGTGAAAAGGGTTACGAGCAATTAATATCTTACCTGTTGTAGCTATAACTTTGAACAACCTCAGCTTAAAGAAACAGAGTCTGACCAGATCTACAAGCAGACAGCTCGTCCAAGAAGCGCCAACATCAAACACCAGTATTTGTTTAGACATTTATGGTTATTTGCAAGCAGAAACAGCAGAAGCAGCGATTAGCTGTAGGATGTCCAGTGCATCCTGGGACATTTTGGTCAGTGCAAAAGCAGTATACAAAACTGACACTGGTGAAAGTTCATAAAATGATATAAATTGCTAGTTCATTTGGGAGATTTGAGCATTTGAGCAGCATAAATCCTGTTTGGTCTTTGCAATAATCAGATTAGTCGTTAGCTGCTCAGTCCTGTAGGTTGTTTAACAAGCTATCTACTACAGGTAAGATATTAAATGTTTAGAATTTTTTCTCAGAACTTCAATTAAATAAGATCTGAACCTGATTACCAGCATGTGTAAGATCCATACTACGTTTGAGCAAAGGACACAATAATACAGATTTTTTGAAATGTGCAAATACTGTATTTTTTCATAAGTTAAAAATATTACTTAGGATTTAAAGGGGGGGTATTATACTAAGTCGACTTTCTGAGCTTTTTATCTTGTTCTAATGTCATTTCCTCATCAAAATCATACCCATGGTGTTTTGACTCATTTATGCATGTTTGAAAAATCCTTGAATCTCCTGTGGTAGCCATGTGGATCTGCTTAAACGCTTGCTGGTACAAAGCTCCGCCCATTTGTACATAGCTCCTCAGTGGAGCTCAGTACGAAGCTTTGGAAACAGTAAGAGATTCTTAAAGATTTCAAAGTGGTTAAATAGGCTATGATGAAAATTTAAATTTATTTTTGATATAAACAACATTTTCTTAACAACTGAAGGTAACATAGTTACTTGATTGTAATATAGAATAGAACTATGTGCCTGGAAAATACATAATACCCCCTTTAATGCATCATGGGCTGCAAACTGTTTTCTTTACATACACTTCAGAAAGTATTAAGATGTTATTAAAGTTAAGGGCAACATGCAAATCCACTGATCAGAACTATTTAACATGCGATTAAACTTTAAACGTAACAGAACATACTCATGCAAACATATTAACGGAGATAATAAAGCAGTATGGTTTAAAGTGTGTTTCACTTTTATTTTTCCCCATCTAAAATATACATATTTGCTAAAGCAGTGTGATTTCCTTTCTTTTGAATGAATGTGGGTGACATTCAGATTAATGGTTGATTTTCTATTCTTGTTGAAATTTTCTTGTGCGCAAAACAAACAAGCCCTGAAATCTCCAATGAGGCAGACTGTGTGCACCTTCAGACACTTGGCACAAAACAAAACGAAACAAATCAGAACATCGGGCCATCCTTTAAACATGGCTTTTATCAGACACTGCTTTCCAATCTATTTAAAATGCCTTCTCCTTGCAGGGCTATTGGGGAAAACAAAGAGGATAAAAAAATACTGCATTATTCTCCCCTGTGGTTAAAAATGAGTGTGAAAAAAAAAAACATTCAACCCACAAACACAATGGCAGAAAACAAAGGATGCATTTTCCATTCTCACGTTTTGTTCTTTCTTTTCTGATATTTTGTCACCATGTCTTGTAAACTGCCAGAAGGGAAGATGACACCAAAAAGGGAAAGAGAGGAGAAGAAGAAAAAAACAAGGAGAAACAGTGAAGGTGAGACAGACAAAAATAACAGAGGACAAAATAACATAACACCGAGTAAAACATTTTACACAAATAAATACCCAGCCATTGTTCTGTGTAACGTTAAATCAACTCCTGCCTGCTCAGACAGAGCTCCTGTGTGTTGGTGTGTGATGTCTGTATTATAGCAGTCGGTGTTTACCTCCCTGGGTTCAGAGCGAGCATAACCCTGAACCCCACTGTAAAGAGGGAGGCAGAAATCAAACAAGAAAAACCAGCAAAGAGGCAGGAGAGCAAAGGCAGGAGGCTGAATTAAACCATTTGTGAGGCTGACAAAAAGAGTATGACTCATTCAGTACAAAAGAGGTTAGAAACGTATGCAGGAATGATTGACACCCCAATAGGAAAAGTAGCAGGTCTTGTTGTTTTTTGAAGTCTTTAGCTCTACTGCAGCGCTAAAAAAAATTCATTACAGGATCTACTGAAGCAAACAGAACAGATATTTCTATAGAAGACAGTTTGACTTGTCACAGCATATGAAGCGCTGTTGGAATTAAAAATATTAAAGTGGGGTTATTAAGCAAAATCAACTTTTATGTCATTCCCTTATCAAAAACATGTGTGTTGTTTTGGCTCATTCATGAATATATGAGAAATCCTTGAATAACCTGTGGCAGCCGTTTGAAGCTACCTAAAACACTTGTTGATACAAAGCCCCGCCTATCAGTGTTGTATAAAGTATCTCAAAGTGATACTTGAGTAAATGTACAAGTATCTTATCATGAAATTACTTTGGTACAAGTTAAAGTCTCCTCCAGGAACATTACTTGAGTAAGTCTTAAAAGTATCTGATATTTTTTTGTACTTAAGTATCAAAAGTAAATTTTTGACAAAATGTACTTAAATATTATAAGTATTGAGTAAAAATGAGCGGTTAGGCTTTCCAAAATGACATTTATTGAGGTGACCTCTCCAAAAAAAATTTGTTTCTAAAGGCATGCAGCTGTGATGGATTGTGTACAATTTGGTATCAGAATGATATGTATTTATACTTCTCATCCAACTACAATTAAATTCACTCTTTCCATGAGGCACAATTCATTTGGATAGTATTTTTTTACAATGACAAGTTGAAATGAAATAGGAGTAACGACTTTGTACTTCTTGCCTTTTTTAAAAATGTAAGGAGTAGAAAGTACAGACATTTGTGTAAAAATGTAAGAAGTAGAAGTAAAATGTAGGCTGAAAAATAATTACTCAAGTAAAGTACAGATGACCAAAATTTCTACTTAAGTACAGTATTTGTACTGGGTTACTTTACAACTCTGCCGCCTATTTACCCAAAGCTCCTCCCTGGGGCTCCGTCCACAGCCAAGCTCCAGCCCCACAGAGCACCCCTCCCCAGTGCTTGCCCCACACAGCTCCACCAGTCTAGCAAAATGTTTCTTAAAAATGAAATAAAGATGTTATTAACACTTTCTTGTGAATGACACGTCAAACTGTCGGCTGTGAAATCTCTACTTTGTTTTGCTCTGCAGAGTGCTAAAGCTCCTCTTTACCTGTTGATTAAGTCATCGTTGTCGTCGCTCTCCATCTCGTCCTCGATGGCAGCCTGCAGGTCTCCTATCCTCTTAAAGGCCAGCTTAAGATCCACTTGTAAGCTCTGATTTGCCGCCTCTAAGCTCTCAATGTCCATTTCCTAGTGAATGAGCGACACCACAGAAGAAGAATTGTCACCTAAGCTAACTTAAACACAGATGAGGTCACTCAGCGTCTAAACTCTCACCAGTTCGTGCTTCTTCCGGCTCGCCTCCGCCTCCTTCTTGGACAGCTCGGCCATCTCTTCTTTTACGTCCCTCATCTGTCTCTGCATGCGCTTGTTCTGCTCCTTCTCCCTGTTTTCTGCAGTGATGTGTTGGTTTTTCTCCTCCGTCATCTTTTCGAGATTCTCCTTTAGACGGCCCACCAGGCTCTGCAGAGGAGCCGACAAGAATTCAGCTTTTTTCTGTGGCAAGCTGTTGTAACCTTTCTCAGCTTGACTCAATGCATAGTTAAAGTCTTAAAAAACACTGCAACTACAAGTAAATAAATAAAGGTTTACTTGTGCAAATAAAACTATTGATATTTTGATAAATTCTCTATAAAAGGTAAAAAAAGGTATTAATATATTTCCCATAAATGTGATAAACTGTGTGAACAAAAGAACAAAATTTAAGCTAAATCTGCTGTTTTCCCAAAATAAAAGAACTAAAGTCTGTTTATCTGCTTCCCACTCCTACACTTTAACTAAAGTAATGAATGAAATGAAACAAACATATGGGTTTTCTGCTTCCCTCCTTATTTTGATTCTTTTCTTTTTTAACTCGATTATCTCATGTTTTTAAATTTTAAATCCCAAAGAGGTGAAAGCGGGAACTGAAACATGGTGTGAACTGCAAGATGTGAAATAAAAATGTATCAAACAAAAACAATGGTTTTCATTCAAACTAAACATTCTAATGAACTTAGATGTTAAAAACACTTAAATTGTAATGCAAGATGGCTAAACAATAACACTGCATTTAATGTTTAGCAGTATTTTCTGTAAATTTGAATATGAACAGTAGTCATAAGAACAAGTCAAAGTAGTTTTCTTCTTTTATTCACTACTCACTTTATACTTCTGTTTCTTATAAAATCTAAATATTGCATATCTCATTGCTATGCATTCATACTTGCTTTTTATTGCATTGTATGAGCCCAGCAGTATAATCTCACCTCTAAGCGTTTGATCTGTGTCCTCTCGTACTCCAGCTTGGTCTCCAGCTCCCGGATTTTGGCCTCCTGACGGCTCACAAGCGATTTCTCCACCATGGACTGTTCCTGGAACTCTAACTGGCTTTGTATTGAATGGAGCTGAAAGAATATCACACACACAGTCAGTTACACACCAAACTCCTCTTACTTTACCTTTTTTTTAACATCCTTTTTTGTGTGGAGAACAAACCTCAAGAGGAAGCATCGATGTTGTGTGTGTGCACTTAAAATAAATTACTGTTTACTTTCGCACCCATTTTGAGTTAATTTATTCTGTCTTGGTAAATATAAATAAGGTGCATCCAGTCTGAATAATGAGTTCAAGATAAGCCCCTCATTCTACCTAAAATGGTCAAAAAAAAAAAGAAAAATCTGTGGTTCAGGCTGAGTAACAGCGAGTCACGGTAATTTCACAGGCTTTGAAAAAGGCTTCAGCTTCATGCAAAGCACGTTTGTTCTATCTAAATCCTTTTCTTTTTTTTCGCCGTGACTGATAAAAGGGAGATAGATACGTCACAATAAGACTGGCCTGAAAGGCTGCAGGGCACCTAATGAGGGACTTCTGCATCTGAGACAAGAAGGATTTGGTAGTTCTCCTTTGATATTACTAAAGAAGCCAGATTTCCCTCCAACTGGGAATGAGATAACCACTTCAAGGTCAGATGCTTTAGATAACAATCAGTGCCTACTCTAGCACGCTTTAACAGTGGCTTGCAGCCTGCTGTGTATCTCAAGTGTAGCCAGAAATATTCGGATTGCTGAGCACGGAGCGACTTCGGCACACTTATATTTTAGCAAAACAGAAGAATGATGTGCTGTTCGGGAGACGCAGGAGCTCAGAACTGTGCTTTGAGCCACACACTGTTTACAGCAGATGGTTGTATTTGTTTAATCCACTGCATCTCATCAGCTATACCCGCTTTATCCTGTACAGAGTAGCAGGAAGCTGAGTCCTACTTCAGCAAGTATTGGATAAGAGGCTGGAACAATGGTTCATCTCAGGGCTAACACCGACAGAAAGACAGCCATGCAAGTAGACCCTTAATGGGATTTTTCAAGCATTCTGAAGTGGGGTTCTGTGACAGTATTATGAACAATTACATCTTACTTGTTGTAGAAAGCTTTTTGAACTACTTCAGTTTGGAGAAATCTCTTTTTAATATTACAACAGAAATAATACAAAATTTTGAACAGAAGTGACACCAGGCTGCATTGGATTGGTGCTATTAAATGGCAAAACACACAAGAGGCGTATGACGCGCATCAAAAATTATGCCTCCATTATTTCTTTTCAATGTGACACTGGGCAACAACACCAAAACACTGTGCTACTTTAAAGTGTTGCAGATTCTAAAGAATATATTTCTACAGGTTCTGGTCATAAAATTAGAATATCATGAAAAAGTAGATTTATTTCAGGAATTCCATTTAAAAAGTGAAACTTGTATATTATATTCATACATTACATACAAACTCATATATTTCAAATGTTTATTT
>JAUBOC010000030.1:2729456-2742146 GCA_032275365.1 Anablepsoides cearensis | reverse complement strand
TCATTTGTTGTCATTTGTAATCATCAAAATTAAACGAAATAAACATTTGAAATATATGAGTTTGTATGTAATGTATATATATAATATACAAGTTTTACGTTTTAAATGGAATTACTGAAATAAATCTACTTTTTCATGATATTCTAATTTTATGACCAGCACCTGTATGTATATTTGCTCCCTGTTTAAATCTGGGCTCCGGTAGCAGCTCTTCTTCTTCTATGCTTTTATTGACAGTTCTTATCTTGTTTGAGAACAGCACAGTTTCACATCTAATGCTTAGAAGATTGGCTATTCTAGCAAAAAAGAAAAAAAAATATTTAGCTAAAAATCTGAAGATAATTTTTACCATGCTCTGACCCATTACAAAATTTTGGTAGTATTAAAAAACATACACATAAATAGATAAAAACAATAATAATTTAGCTCCATTATCAGTACTTGTGATTGAGTTTTGTTTAACATCTCATTATAGTGAAAATTGCATCAGGAGGGAAACAATTCACTCTGTTTTTGTTGTATTTTGACAAGACATTAGCTTGACAATCTAGTCTTTTTTTTCTAGATAGATGTCATTTAAAAAGCTATCTACAACAGGTAGGATATTAGTTGTTGATAATTTATCCACAGAATCCCACTTTAAAATGTCCACATACTATTTTCAGATTGAATGTAATTATTAACCTGTGCCTATTTTTTTTAAAAGAGGTAAACATGAAAAAACAGAAAAATAGAGAAAAAAGCAAATTACGCAGTTAAAACCTCATAATAATTATCAGTTTTAGGCACAGAATGCTCTTCGTAGGAATCATTAAAGCTGTGTTGATACAATCCACAAGTAAACACACACATGAAGGATTACGACTTTCAAAATAAATTCCAATTCAGTGGCCCAGAAAAAAAAGTCCATTTTGCAAACCAACACATAAACAAAGAAAATGGCTCCACATTATGATGTGACACACCTAAAGGTTATTCTCTGAACAAATGGTACTCCATTAGAAAAACACGATGAAAGCTCGGTTATAAAAACAGGCCAAACTCGGATGCATTAACCTTTTTACCACGTGAATCTACATTTATTCAAAACCATTAGCTGACACCTCACAGGATACAATCATTTAAGCAATCAGCTCAAAAGTAGGGGAAACAAGATACAAACATTGGAGCTATTGATATGTGAGAGTAGTGTGAATCAAATGTAACACTTTGTTAGGAAGGTATAAGCCCGTGGTGAATAGTGCTGGGTGAAAGCAAGAAACGACAGTCTGCAGTGGCAACAGCAGCTTCTGTGACATTTTTTGTACAAAAACACATTCAAGCTCTGACCTATATGCTAGTGTCAGCACGCTAAAATGCTCCCAGTGACAATGTTAACGTGCTGATGTGCAGCCAGAAAAATCTGACCCAATCATTACTGCCAAGCCATCTGTTGTTTGTTAAAAGATTTTACTGACCAAGTGAAAAATTTGACCTGCTAATGATGCTGAAGAAAGAGGTCAGAGGAGGACAAAAGTCAGCAGGCTTTTCATCCTCTGACTGATAACGAACATGGAGGTTAAATAGTCTAGGTCAGAAAATTTGATTCAAATTTAAAAAGGGAAGATTGGACATCTCATGGTTTTTATTACTGCATTTGTTTTCCTAAATTGAACATTCAAAAACTTTGCACAAGATGTACGAACATTTACTGTATTTATTCACGTATAATGCACTTCGAGTATATGGTGACCCTCTGGTGGGGAAACATTATTTGGAGACAGACACTTGTGGGTGTGTTTGTGGCTGCTATGCAAAAGCTGCTGAGGAGGAGCTCCACATTGCTGAAAATGATCCGCTCTCAGAGAAGAAGCCAGTTTTAAATTAGCAAGGTGGACTTATGAGCATGCTAACATGCAACTAAAGTCCACATCTTCGTTTTATCTTCGTGGCAAAAATGAAAAGAAAAATTCCTCCTCCTCCTCCAAAGTGAAAAAAACAACTATGGTTGTTTATATGCATTGCTATGTGCGACGTAGAGCAGGATGGAGAAGCGACATGTTATTTCAGTTATACAGGAGAAAATATTGAAACTTACTGTGGTAGTACATTAAACAAAATTGTCAAAATTTACTTGTGTATAATATGGTCCCACAACTTTCTGAATGATTTTGGGGGTTAAATTTCTTGTATTATACACATATGAATACAGTATGTTTGGTTGATTACTCTTTGGTGTAAGAATTTTTCTTGAAGAGCTTGTTTATTTACCTTTAAATGGTACAAAATTGATAAGGAAATGCACTTTTAGGTTGAACAGCAGACATTTTGCAATTTAACTATTTATTTATTTAGTGGAGGCGTTGGTAGCATGTGGAAGAACCATACACAGCCACAACAGCTTGGCCCCTCCTTCCATGGGTGTGCAAAAACCCATTTTGTAGGACATCCACGTCATAAAATAAAATTTTAAAAGACATAAATGCATAAATGTGGGTGCATTTTGTGGAAAAAACATATTTCCATTACAAACATATATATATTGTAAAATAATCTTACTATATTCAATCTAGGAAACTATGTAATTTAAATTTGGTGCAATTTGATCTGTTTGTTGATTTTTATTTACTGGTTTACTTAATTCATTTGACAGATTATGTTCTAGTTATTTAAAATGTCTAAAAACTAATCTGTAACCATATTTTTTAATTGAAATGAAAACTGAACTGCATCCACTGGTTAACAAAAATGCCTCACAGCAAAAACTTGCAGGTCGCAGGTTCAAATTTCAGCTGGGGACTTTCTGTGTGGAGTCTGCATGTTCTCCCCGTGCATGCGTGGGTTTCATCCAGTTTCCTCTCCCAGTCCAGAAACATGCGTATTAGATTAAACGGAGCTTTCAAATTGCCCTCAGGTGTGAGTGTGTGTGTGTGTCAAGTGTCTGTTGCTAAACCTGTGATGGACTGGCGACCCTGAAAAGGATTAAAAAATGTTGGTCAGATGAAAGAAAATTGGATTTTGCTCATTTTTTCTTTTAACTTTCAGACTTGCCTGCAATGACTAGTTATCAATACAAGGAGCATCTGAAATCTAGTATATTTTAAAAGTGTATCAAAACAATAAAATATACTGAAAGAGGATAAAATTGCTTCTGTACATTACAGTGAACATAAATTGACGGCCCACTGGTTTCTACAAAATAGAGGTTTGACATTTAAAAAATGACTCAGTTGTGAACGACTGCTGAAAACAGCCTTTTTCTTGTGTGAGGTAAAATGGCACATTCATTGCTTTCCAGTGGATTAGAATAAATCACAAACCTAAGGGTTTGCTTTATAGGTTATATCCTTGTATCTAGTTTTATGTATTTTATAAGCCAAGTCTGCATTAACACACATTTTCATTTGTGACAATTCATTTAAATGAAACTGCTTTTATTCTTTAATTAAGTTAACACAAAAACAAACAAGATAACTCACCAACTTGGTCATTTCATGTGACTAAGACATTTTGAGAAAATCTCATTTTTATAATGGTTTGCTTATACATGGTCTATACATGTGAGACCCCAGTGGAAAAGAACATTTTCCTCCTTGACTGTAAATTTTCCGCAGATTTGTACTATTTATATGTAGATTGCATTGCAATTCTGAGAAGAAAGCAGCTACAGAAACCCAGCATTTTTGGTCACAATAATCAAAGAAATCCTGTGAAAAGCTGAGGACTAATCAGAGAGAAGTGTGGAGGCAGGAGACAGGTTCCCAGGAGGCAGCCGTACAGCTTGTGAATACTTCTCTGTACTGTACCTTTTCTTGGATCTCCTGCTTCTCTTTTGTGGCTTCTTCTAGCTGGGCCTGCAGGTCACTGATCTGGCTCAAGTCCCTGGCAGACTATCACATGTACGGACACACAAAAACAGCAGTCAAAGAATCACCATACGGTTTTCATTTTGGTCCAAGTAAAACAAGTTTAAAGGGAACCCCGACTAGATGTAACATTAGACATTATTTGATGAACATTCACTTCAACTAAAAAAAATTGGGACTGTAAAAATATGGTGGGCTGTTTAGTTTTTTTTTAATAAAAAAATAAAGTATTGGCAAACAGACATTGCCTTTTTATTTACACCACAAAGCATTCTGGGTAAATGATGATGCTTAAAGGTGCTTTGTTGCGAGTCTGATGTTCAGAGTGTGTTGACAGAGAGGAGGATGTATGAAGGACTCAGCCTGCAACTGAAAATGTGGATGAAGGACAACAGAGCTGCTTCATGGAAGGAAAACCTTTTGCATTAGTGCACATGCTAATATAGATTGAATATAAACAAAAAGTAAATAAATTTGTGTTTGGCAGATTATTTCTTTGTTGTGACAGTACTTACACCAGGCACCTGATTGACAGCACCAGGGGGTACCAGAAGCTCAAAATGAGAGTAGAAACAGCAAATTAAGCTGTTTGATAATGAAAGCAAATATTTGGCAATTTCTTTCATGTGTGCAACCCACAAACTCAGCTCTGCTGCTCATCATACAAATGCATGCTCCTTACAAATGGGACACCATTTAAAAGGGAAAAATACAGGCTTTCCAACAGTATAAGAATAATTGCCAAGAAGCATTGTTACAACAAAGAAATTATCTACCAAACACAAATTTACTTACTTTTTGTGCTTTATTTATATGGTGATTCATGGCATTAGCTCCTGAACTAATATATAAATATATTACAATATATGGCATTAGCTCCAGAGATAATATAATAAACATCACATTTGATTGCTTCAACACATATATTGTGAAGAACTTAGAAACTAATTCAAAGTATATTTTTATTGTCCCACATTATAGCTTTTTAGTCCAGCATCATCATCATCCGCAGAATGCATTGCATCAGTAACAAATTAGTGACATGCTTAAGTGAAGTAGATGGGTATCTAACGATTAGTTTCCAAAAGTTCCACTACAATCTGTCCAGTGGTTTATGAGATAGTTTGTTAACAGACAAGAAACAACTAAAGTTTCAAGCAAAAAACACTTGCTATGAGTAGCACTTGTGTTGGTATTAATGCTGTTACAACCACACCAGATTATAGTATGATATATGTAAAGCTGACTAAATTAGAGCCATTTATGTGTTTTCTAAGGTCAGTTAGCTGTGGCAACCATCTCTAAACTGGTTAGCTCCAAAGGTTAATGAGTTATAGAGGTACACCTATTTGTTAATTTCTAAGAGTTACATTAAAATTCATCCAGTGGTTGAGGAGATATTTTGTTAACAGACAGACATGCACACAAGCACACACTCAGACACATGTAAAAACCTAATTGTGATTGGTGAAAAGTAGTTTAACTTTTAATAGTATGAAACAGTGAGAAGCTTCATAGCTTGAGTTACCTGTGCAACAGCAGCTTTGTGTTTCTTCATCAGCTCATTCATATCTTCCTGATCCTCCTCCATGCGAGACTGCAAGTCGTTCTTCTCTCTCTGCAGACGGCTGACCTGCTCCTCCAACTAAGTGACAAACAGAGAAGGAAACAAGTAGTTTAGTGCAGAATGACAGGGTTTATTCATGAGCTGTTGAATGTAATAAACGATTATTAGCTGGGCAGGCCCGTGGCAGCGCTGGAATTTCATCTAATGGCAACGAAACACAATCTGGACTGGGGCTCTGGTTGGAGGATGACACCAATTGAAAATAATCAATTGGCTCATTTAGGCATGTAAAAGTGCAGCGAGTGCAGTGTGCTGGTGATGTCCTATTCTGAGTTCATCGTCTGTGTTCAGGGGCTAAACGCCGGCACTCCATGTGCATTCTCTAATCTCAGACATTTACAGGACCCTCCCTCGCCATAAATGTGGCAATTAAAAACTAAAACACAAGCACGCTGCACACTGTGTGTCATCCCAAGAGACACAAATATCCGCAGTCTATGAGTCTAAAATGTAGGCAGAACTCTCGGGAGACAGTTATTAATGAGCAAACTGAGGGAAAAAAAACACATTCGATAAAGCTCATTTATCCATTAGAGCAAAAATTTCGAAATCAGACATATGCCAAAGGGCGTTTATTATTTTAATATCCCAGCATGGCTTGATGAGTGCATATTAATGAGAATCCCTCTGCTTTTTGAAAAGAGAAAATTTGATATGCACAGGCCCTTAAGTAATTACACATTGTTGTTTCTGCTTTTACTTTCTCATTAAAAGAAGAGTTTCAAAACATTTGTGCAAACAGAAATCCTCTGTTGTCCATTTCTGGGTCATAAAAAAAGACACCAATTGTTAAATTACAGATAAATACGAGCAAAAAATAGAGTTTGTGTTAGAGACTGAAGCAGAACTGGAGAATGTGTAGGATTACTCAAGTGAATGATGCAGAAAAACTGGTCCATGTATTCATCACATCTAGGCTGGACTACTTAAACTCTTCATTATCTGGGTGTCCTCAAAAATTCCTTAACAAGTCTTCAGTTGATCCAAATGCTGCTGCTAAAGTTCTAATGAGAGTTGGAAGAAAAGATCATATTTCTCCAGTTTAAGCTTAGCTCCACTGGCTCACTGTCAAATTCAGAATAGAATTTCAAATCTTACTTCTAACATACAAAGCTCTCAACTATCAAACTCCATTTTATTTTAAAGATCTTATTGTTGCATATTTTCCTAACAGCACTTTGCTCTCAGACCGCAGGTTTATTTGTAGGACTCGGACACAGTTTGTTTCCTTCCACTCAACACCGCCAGTTGCACCTTCATAATCCTTTCCGACCGGATGTGAAACTCACCGCCATTTTATTTTTCACCACATCCTCCATTTGGATATGCAGGTCTTCGATTTCAATCTCCATGCCCTTTCGAGCTTTCACCGCTGTTGCACACGTGAACTCTGACTCCTCCAGCTGTGAGACACAGATGGAAAGAGGCAGGCAAGACGGGAAGGACAACTGTTAGTGGGTCAAGATGAAGACGATTCAACCCATGATTTTTTTAGCTATTGTTAGGACGGTACGTAATGCTACAGTACTAGTGTGAAGACAGTTGTTTCTTCAGATTACATACTTGATTTTTGAGCTGGGTAATCTCCCTTTTGCTGGGGGCATTGCTCTTCAGGTGGTCCAGCATAATTTGTGCATCAGCCAGAAGGACTTTGGTCCTCTTTAAGTCCTTCTTCAACCTCTTCTCCGTCTCCACATCCCTCTGGCTCACCTGAATGACAAAACCACTCCTCTGCAGTCATCACTATTACACATACGGCCCATCTATCCTCCTTTAAAACTAACAGTGCTTCTCCACACTCAAAAGCATTTTATTTCCAATCAGAAGAAGTGGCTCACACCAAATCACACGCACTTAACTGCGCTGACAGAGAGCAGAGGCAGAGTGAAGGAAGTACCTGGTCCTGGGTAATCAGAAGTTTGGACTCCAGGTCTCTTCTGTCACGCAGGACCTTCTGCTTGTCGTCGTACTCCTCCTCCAGCTGAATCTCCATCTGTTTCAGCTGCGGGATGCATATGTGTGTCAAAATACACAAACAGGTGATGCAAATGCAAAACACAAATGAAATCAAATTGTATATTTAATTTATTTTAAAACAGAGCATAAAATAACCAATTCACTGATGTGTTGAATTCTGCAAAAAAAAAAAAAAGAAACGTGTTTCTCAATTTTCCCTTGAACTTGCCTAATCGTCAGTCTGGAGAGGAGAGGCTTAGGAAAGGAAGAATTAATAGACAATGGAGGGAAATGAGCAACACCTACCTTCTTACTGCAGGACCGCCTGATTTCCTCCACCTCTTCATCCCTGCTCTCAATCTCTTTGGAGTGGCTCTGCCGCTGCCTCTCCATCTCCATCTCAAGCCGCAGCTTAGTCTGAGAAGAAGATGAGGAGACGCACATAACAACTCACGATATAAATACCCAGAAATAAAAACAAAAACGTGAGAATATACTGGCTAAGAACTTTTACTGTTTACAGACTTTAGGGTCTTAGAAAAGCTGCATTTTTAAAGTGAAAACTTTGCTTTCAGCGTTAGAAGCACTCAGTACCTGCTCCAACATTTGGATACTTCCAGCCTGTTCGTCCAGCTCCTCCTCCTGGTCCTTCACTTTTGCCTCGAGTTCATGAAGCTGTTTCTTCAACTTGGCCAGCGAGGCCTCGTCCTTGGACTCCTGGGAGGACAGGTCTTGCAGATCCGAGTTCAGCTGCTGCACTTTCGCGCTGGTGGTGAACAATTCAGTGTCCTTGTCCTGCAGGTGGAAGTGAACACAGTAAAAAAAAAAAAAAAAAAAGAGGAAGTGCACATCTGGATTGGCTCTGTCACAGCTCGTCGTACAGAGAAAGAAAAAGGAAGAGAAGCTCACCTGCAGCTGCTGGCGGAGGTTAAATATCTCGCCAGTCATAATGTCTTTTTCTCGAGCCAGTTTCTCCCGCTGGCTCTTTTCTCTTTGTACCTCAGCCTGAAACTGGCTCTGCTCCAGGTCAAATCTGGAGCACGCAGAAGGAGACACAGACGCACTAAAGTGCAACCCAGGAAAATGTGGAACTGGAAGTAAAACACTGTAGAAGCTGAAGCTTCTGGAAACACCCAAACTTTAAATGTTCTCATGAATCATGTTTAAATAATACAGTAAAACACAGATGTAATCAGATCAAAATATTTACAATTCCTTAACAAAGTAGCCATTTGAAAAACAACTTAGACAAAAAATATGACTTTTTTGCTTATGCCTGTATGTGTGTTTGTACTAGGCTTGGTCTGTATGATGGTATTTTGGTATACAGCGGTATTAAAATATGGTGACGGTATTTAAAATTCATTACGGTATGAGTCACGTGAGGTGATGCGCCAAATTTCCACGAGGCTGGATAAATTTTCGGAAACTATATATCGACTGAACATCTACAACTGATTAGATTTGGAGTTCAAGATGGCTGCCACATCCAACCAAGATGACTATACCTAGTTCTATTTTACAAATATAGAACTAAAATTCAATATAACATATACTCTGAGCATTAGATTGCATATAACATTTTCAAGGTTTGACCTAAACCTATAACTCCATGGCATAAAAAGCAGAGGGTGATATACATCCCTTCAAAGAATGCTAGGACTTTAAATTACAAGAAAAAAGAAAATGCTACAGGTATGTTACAGTTATCCCATAACTAAACAAACGTTCAACTTCTCTTCTGTTTAAATTTCCACTCCTATTAGGCAAAAGTTTAGCACTAGATTTTAATAATCGGCAGAATGTTTTCTTCTGCTGTCTGGAGCAGAAACATTTATTGTTCGTGAACTCAACAGCCAAGTGTTTCATGCTGACAGCTTGTCGTAATTCCCCGTATTTTTCTCTGAAGTGCAGCTGAAAATAATTTCACCCACAGAGCATCTTCAATTAGCCACAGGGGAGAGATCACATTCTGCCACAGCGATAGCTTCTCAAGTGCTTTAAGTCTAAGTCATTTTCTCTGCTAATGCAATTCCACAGATTACAGACCATACCAGCCACTATTCAAATTACAGAAAACTTGAGCGTTATGTGAGTGGGCCCAGTGCTGCGCAATCCCAAGGGGAACGGAGCTGGAAGGTTTCTGTGATGTGTGTTTATAATTGCAAAAAAAGATAGAAAGGCAGAAAGAGTGACGCGGGTAAGCTGAAACTGACTTCCTCTGTTTCTTCTCCAGATCGTGGTTGCGGCTCTGTAGGCCCTCCAGATGAAGCTTGGTGTCCTGCAGCTCGGCCGTCAGCTTCTGGCACTTCTTCTTCAGCTGCTGCACGGAGCGCTGCAGATCCTCATTATCTGCCTGCAAATCGGCTAGCTGCAGCACACAAACACATGCTTATTAATTTATGGCGGCCTAATGCATATCAGTATTGTTATATTTAAAGATTTAATGTCTGTAGCAGCCAAGCATTAAAGATGCTCACTGCAAAAATCTGCACATCTTTTCCTCAGTTTGGTGGTTAATGTGTGACCCTAAATTAAAACTTTGCAAAGAAAGTTTGCGATTGGCTGCCTACCTACAGAAACAGCCAAAATGACTGAAAATAAGTAGACAATGGCAACTTTGACAGAAAACCATTTAGGATAAAAAAGTCAATCAATTCGTAAAGGTACGTAGAACTTTTTTTAGCCTAGATTCGTTAAGTAAAGTATGAAGATAAAAAAAATCACAGATTAGGCTGATTCATTCCCTCCTTTGTTTTGACGTATTTTTGGCAAATTCTGAAATAACGACGCACAATTAGCTTAAATTCATCCTGATTTCAAATAAAAATACTAAAAAATAATGGTGAAAAGCAAAAACTAGTAATTTATAAAAATATCTTCAGATTTGGCTAATTGATGATAAAACAAAGCTGTCTTTATCAATTACGTATCAAATCAATACTGTATCATGATATTGGACCTATGTTTACTTTTGTTGGATAGTAACTGAATTTTAGATGCACAACTATATATTTATATTTCAGGGTTGATTGTAACCATTAACTTTAAAAAGAGAATCTACAAGTCTCTATATAATATGTGCCTCACTCCAACAGTATAAACATGTAATATTTTACATGTTAGAAGTGTTTACTTCCTTGTTTAGTATGACATCATATTCAGGGAGGGACTGGACTCTGGCATAAAGCTGTGGGTTATGCGTTGTTCGGCAGCCATTTTTCCTGGGTCTCCTAAGCAAGAGGACCACAGGGGAAAATGGACCAGATTTGAGTTACTGTATGGGTGGTAAACTTTGCATGTAATGTAGGTCAGTCACATGACTCAAGCTTCTAAATTCTGCCAAATGCCTTGTTTACACTGAGTGTGGACCCATATTTTAAACTTGCATATCAATATATCTAGAAAACTACTGGAGTAAACTCTTTCAAGCTGCATCATTGGATACAGTTATGTTTCATAAGCTAGTTCACAATGAGTAACTTTAAAATCCTGCATTTCTTGCCTTTCTCTCAACATGTCTTTTGCTCTGCTGCTCCGTTTCCAGCTTGTCATCAAACTCCTGCTGCAGTTTCTTTTTGTTGAAGTCCATTTCCCGAATGGCTCGGTTGTATTTTAGCCGCCATTCTCCTCCTGGAGGAAAAGACATACAATTTTAGAAAATGTCTCGGTGACATTTGGGGCGTCTCCCACTTTTTAATGCAGGCATAGCGGGGGTACACAGAGAAAGAGGCTCAAAAGCTCAGAAATGATGGATGCTGTGGATTATCGAGTGCACTGTACTGGCTGAGATGGTTATCGCGCTCAAGGACCGACATAATATAATCTTTCAGGAAATAAAGCTTCTTTCATCAAAACCTGACCTTTAGGGGTCAGAAAATTCCACAGGAAGCTACAAAGCAGCCTTTGCGTTTCAACTCTAATCTTGAATAAACCGTAGGTAGGAATTCTGAGCACACTACAATAGCAGTTAAGAGAAGGACATGTCTAAGTGGCACTTTCCACAGTTCTTTGCCGACCCTAATTCTGGAGCTGTCACAGGCTATCAGAACTAAAACAGCGGCCAGGCAGGCATTCAGGTTCAGGTTCATTTCCAAGCCTTATCATTTCAGCGCCTGTCCATTTCTCCTTCACATACCAACACGGGCTCCTCCATCAGTGCTGCTCATTAGCATATATATAGCATAATGACAACTTGCAGGGCCACCAGCTCTGATTCCAACGATTACTTTCTCATTCATCTAAGAATTCTGATATGCTCTGTAATGGCTTGTCGGCTGAGGTGGGTTGAAAAGGGAGTGGTATTGGAAGGGGGGAGGAAAAAAAAACCCTCATGGACAATATGCTCTCAGTAGGCGCTCCATTTTCGAGCAGGGGGAAACCAATCAGCGGCGGGCATTAGTCGTATGCCTGGGAGTGAACATCTTAATCTGCTGGCGGTAAATCCCAAAACTTGGAAAATATTCTTAACGGCGTTATGCAAGAAGCAATCCAGCCCAGGCGCCGCGCTTCCTGCTGGAACGGTCAAACAAAGCTATTCCATCCTGCAGCTACAATTAGTGTAAGAGAAGTTTTCAAACTGTGCAGATAATTCTGGTATGAGCGATTCGGTAAATTATGCTCCTGACCTGAGCTGACATGCCCATTAGGGAG
Organism: Anablepsoides cearensis; assembly: GCA_032275365.1. Lineage (NCBI taxonomy): Eukaryota > Metazoa > Chordata > Actinopteri > Cyprinodontiformes > Rivulidae > Anablepsoides > Anablepsoides cearensis. Next base: position 2,730,065 of record JAUBOC010000030.1, on the reverse strand, counting down.
GCTTAGTCAAGCTGCTGCTGGTGTCAAAAGGTACAATTAATTAGGGATTTTAAAATAAATGTTTAAAAGCACCGACTGTAGTACCAAAAAAAAAAAAAGTGCTCTCAGTGCAGTGCAAATCCTTTAACTCGTCTTTATATTTGGCCTTTGGACAGCTTTTAGCTTGAACTAACCAGAATCATCTTCGTCGTCCATCTCCCCGTTAAGCTCAGAAGTTTTCATGAGGCGTGCTTCCATCAGCTCCATTTCCTGTGATTCTAACTGTTTCGTCGTGGCATCAAACTTAACCTGGAACACATCAATTAGCCACCCCATAAAAGAACAATACAAAAGTGTAATTCAGTCATAGTAAATTGGATTTTTTCTTTCTTGTAACAGTGCAAGTTGCTTTCTGATTTTATGTGTATATATGTGCCTGTAGATCCTTCATGTCCTTCTCCAGGCGGAGTCTTTCTGAAGTCTCAGTCTCCAGCAGCTGAGAAGCTGACTCACTGGTGCTCCTCTCATCAGCAAGCTCTGCCAGCAACTCTGCGATCTGCACACACACACACACACACACACACACACACACACACACACACACACACACACACACACACACACACACAC
>JAUBOC010000030.1:2709262-2729356 GCA_032275365.1 Anablepsoides cearensis | reverse complement strand
ACACACACACACACACACACACACACACACACACACACACACACACACACACACACACACACACACACACATATAAAGTGTGAGGCAAAGCTGCAAAATATTCACCACAGCTCCAGTGCAAGTTACTGATCAAATCTTTAACTTAGAAAGAAAGAAGGAGCAGAACTCCACAACCAATCTCAAACACCATCCTCCCAGAGTGGGGTGACAAAGACAAAGGAACCCACCCTGCTCTCCAATCGATCCGAGTTCAGTCTCAATTCATTTCGCTCCTTCTCCACTCTCTCCAGCTTCGCTTTCTGCTGCTGTATCTCCTCCTGGAGCACAGATTACAGCCATATATTTTACATTATGCGTTACAAGATAAAAACCGTGAAATATTACACATCAGAAGAAGTGTCAAACTTTGATAACAGGATGGGCCACACTAAATTGTCAGGTGATGCGGTTTGAAAAGTGATGCAAGACTGTGCAACTGAGGGGAGTCTGAAGCCAGGAGTTGGGGGGGGGGGGATCCGATAAGAGAGGTCTGCTCACGTCTTTGCTTCTCATCTGCTCCTCTGTGAGCTGGACTTCAATGAGGGGCCGGACGGTTGTGAAGAGCTTCCACCAAGGCCAGTCCTTGACTCCACGGTTCTTCTTGATGTTTTTTTGAATGCACCGGATCGCAAGGTCCTGAATCTAAACACACGGAGAAGAAAGGTGTATAAAAATGAACCTGTACAGAGATTCAGACAATGGAATTTTTTTAAAAATACTAGCATTACGTCCATGTGAAAGCTGCAAATTCACTTTTAACACTACTTAGTAATTCATCCAGTTAGAGGTTTTACATATAATATACATTAAATAGCACCAACTGGAAATGGATCAAGATGGGCAATAATGTCCTGTTTGCCATTGTATGCGTATTTGTTTGTCAGTCTGCTACCAATATTAAAATTAACCACTGTAAAAGATTTTAATGAAACGTACAGGAAGTGATCACAGGATGAAAATCTGCAACTGAACAAGAGTCAACCCAATTGAAGATGCTAATCGACAATCCAGTCAATTTTTCTGAGCTGAAAATTGATGTAGTAGTAGGTGAGAGTCATTCACACCACCTACTCTGAGTATGACATGTTGTGATATTGAATAAGATTGAGCATAAAGCGTAATCAAGTTTTGGGTTTAATGTACTACGTGGCGGCGCATTTAAAAAGCCTCAAAAACAAAAAGAATCTCGACTACATTACAGCACTCATCCTCTGCTCGTACATCACCCTCCACACTGATAAACAGCATAAAAAAACACTGCATTATTAATGTTTTTTATTGCCTGCTTATAGTCAGGCAGATATCCCAGGACTTGCCCACCTCCTCTGGAGAGTTTCTGTGGAGTGCGTTCCAAGGCTGGAAGCTAATTTTTGATTAATTAAATCAAACATGTCGGCAGCTCATTCCAAGTATTACACGATTTCCATGCTGCTTATGCATGAGGCTCTCTAGCAGCGGCAGCAGATTATGGGTAAACCCAATTAGAGCAACACAATTCACAGCATCAGGTACATTTTGCCCTGAAGGTACTTTCTCTAACCAATTAGGATTTGTCACAGACTGAAAGCTTTAACATGCAACAAAATGCAGCGATTCTCTGACAGAAGATTTAAATGGGTTTCACTTGTCATATTTAGTCAAAAAGAGAATAGAAAACAAACAAAAGATTAGGCTTCATGAGCACCATGGATAATCATTCTGGTATTCATAGCAAATTAAGACGGTGTGACAACTGCGTGGCTGTGTGAGCTACAATTGTGAATCAAGATTAAGAAACAAAAACACGTCTTCCTTTCTCTTGAACAGATGTTTTTTTTTTCCTGTTTTGGTGCATGTGTTTGAATTCCTGTAAATATAGATGTAAAAAAATATGAGTTTGAGACTGCATCGCCCTCACACATTGATCTGAATTTCGAAGCAAAACCTTGACGGTGTTTTTGGAAAAGTCTTTAAAAAAACAATGGAAACGATTGCAGAACAGATGTAAAACTGATGATTTGTTTCGCCTGGCTAATTACGCTGTCACTAAGAATTCTAGTCCCAATGTAGAGGATATTTCCAGGCTTTCTCTTAGAGCATTGGCTCGATAAGAGAAAAGGCATGCATTAGCAATTTTTCCAAACTCCCGTCTGGATATACACAGAACAGCAAGTCATTGGTACAATGTAATGAAGTGGATGTTTACTACGTTTAAAAAAGTTGTATTCTCATCCATTGAGTGTTCAGTTTGTGAAAAAAAATCTTCTTGATTTTTTTTCTCTATTAACCTTGGTGTGAAATTAAAATGCAGCTATAGCAGCACTGACAGCCGGTGCAAGTGTGATGCAACGTTTACATGATTTAGTTATTCAGCTTCCCGTCAAAACTACCAAATCAACGAAGGGCTAAAAGGCATCCAACATCCACAGCTCTGCAGGCACAGGAGACAGACACCAGGATCTTCCGCTGTTGTCTTTATCAGTAAGGTGGCAGAAAACGAAGTGTTGTGTCATGTCACCGTGACGTGCAAAAACAAGGTTTAAAAACGTGTTTTCAAAAATGAGTTGAGAGGAAAAATATGCATTTGTTTTGTCCCAGTCCAGTCCAGAGGAACATGTGACGAATTTACAGACAGTTGGAGTCATAAAGAGTGGAAACACCTTTTGTGCCTAAGATTATGCAGCTTACTGAGGCCATTTTTCACACAAGGTTGCTGTATGTCATAATTGTCTCAGGGCATCTGCGACTGTGACCTCAATCATTTTAATGTCACTGTGTCTTGTTGCCTTTACGTTCTTGTGTGAAAACAAATGCATTTCCTTTGTTGAGGCTTGACAGGCCAAAGTTAAGTTAATGTTTGGTACAGAACTACAGAGCACATCATGCTTTACTAACAAAAAGTTAGATTGAATTAAGGCAGTAGCTCACTTGGCTACAAGGAGACCAGTTAGGGACTAGTTGGCAACTCAAATCTGGTAGAAAAAAGGAAACTTTCTTGCTGCAGTTTGACTAAATTCTGAGCTTGTGAGCAAGCGACCAACTAGCTGTGTGGCTGCAATTTGAGTCCCACAGCCTATTTTATATGAGCACAGCTTGCTAAACTGTGTTTTAGATTGTGTACAGTATGTTCACGCTTCCCTCACCATACCTGCCATAGCTCGCTTTGTACCCACCTTGGAAGCTACCCCCACATTTATAATTGAACATACTGAAGTACACTTTTTTTAAGAAAGGCAGATTTGGATCAGTTTTTAATAATTATCATTTAAAGCATGTGTCAAATTGAATTTCGTCTGACCCGACAACAAACGTAAAAATTTAAACTGGAACGTCTCTCCAGTGGAAATTCCCTGTTGGAAAGTGGGAGAGTTCAGAATTCGAGACAGCAGCTACTTATCACATTTCAGCAGTGAGTAAAACTCTCTGACTTTTAATATTTCTGAATTATTGTATTATTCTGTATTGTTTATTTCACATTTAGTCAGTCAAACTTGTAGTACTTTTCAGTGTTTATAATGTCACGAGGCTCTCTGTGAAAATGAGTCCTGATTTATAGTCAGTGTGATTTATAAGAGTGGTCATCGTTGGCCTTGAATGTTTTCTGTTATACTAGAGTGCTCTAACAGTTGTCGAAATACAGCTACAATTTGTAGAAACTAAATTGAGTTGGGTTTGAGAAGTCTGTGACCATTCTGACTATATTGAGGATTAAATTTGTCGCACAAAAGTTTTGAATGTGTTAAAATTTCAACCAACAGAATTAAAAGCCTCTGTGAGTAAGAAAATTAAGAATTCCTGCACATTTTGCAGACTCCCTCATGAATGCCTTTGGCCAACTCGGCAACAATCACAGCCCAGTCATATTCTATCTTTAGATTCACAAGCAAACAAGCATCATTTATTGTTCGGGGTCATGGACCTGCTCTAAAAATCAGATTTGGACCTTTGAATAACATTCAGAGAACCACTGGTATCGCAATACAAAAATATGCATCTAATACCAAAATAAGGTATACCCATGCCCGTTCAGTGGTATAGGTCTTTATTTATATTCAGAAACACGATGGTAAAACCCCCTCCCTGATGTTTGTTTTTATTTGTAAGCCAAAATATGCATGCTGTGCTGATTTGATGCAAAAAGAAACATTTGTAGGGCAAGTGAAGGACAAAATTCCCAATCCAGTAAGTGCCTGCTGAGGCAAAATGACAGATTTTAAAAATGTCAGGTTGTCCCCTTGAGGAGACGGCTCAACAAGGGGAGAAAAAAAAAAAACAAGAAAAAAATGTGGTTTTGTCATTTATTGTCACATGAGCTTGGCACGGCTTCACAAGGTTAACATGCCAGGGAATATAAATCAAAGAAGATTGTAACTTCCTGTCACATCCATATACATCAACCATGAGGGTCTAAGAGGCTTCACCAGTACGACCGTTTCAGAGGCAAATAGTCATCTAATCTTCCTCCTAGGATTGGACACTCTAAACAGCCCAAGAGGCACTGGAGCCTGATCAGTTTTCACCGAGTGATATCAAAGTAAAAGCTCGGGTGCAAGTGGATATTATTATGCAATAATTATTCAAACACTCAACAGCAGCAGACTCTATAAATATTCATGGGGCAAGAAAGAAGAGATGGAAATCAGTCAATAAGCCAGCATAGCGGTTTATCTGTTCCCCAACACTGGTGGTGACTAATTGAATCAAGAAAAAATATAAACAGAATGAGAATCAATAGAGAAGAATGCCCTTCACAACAATATTGCAAGGAGAGACTGTATCCATCATATATGCACCAAATGAATTGGAATAAAATTAGCATACCGCGGCTGCTTGAGCAGAACATAACAAAAGAGTGTGAACAGGGAAGCAAATCAGCGTTAATCCTGATTTCTCTGCAGTCCACATCTCATTTACACAATCTGCAGACACCAGCAACCGACTCCATATCACTGAAAGCTGGTATAATTTAAAAAATGTTAACGATTCTGTTAAGGGGGGGGGGGAAAATGAGTGGTCAGGGAAAAACACATTACGTTTATTTTATGGGATTTAAATTAAACCATTAGGCTTCACAGAAGACTACAGTCATTAGAGAAAATGTAGCAATAAGGAAATAATGAGATAATCCCTGTTTTAAAGTTTAGCTCTTAATATTGTGTACTGTGCCCAGCTAATGTGGCCTTAGTGTGTGTAGTAGGAACGTTTTTAAACAACCCAACCAAGCAGACCATTCCTGATTAAGTTCCTTTCTATTGTGGATCTTAAAACAGGCAGTTGATTTTCTCACAATGAAGTTTGTATTTCAGTTGAAGTAGTTTGAATTTCTTTGTGTTTCTACCAATTTTTTCCAGAGTGGAAACCATTAATCATCTATCTGATCAGGACTTTCCACTTATTTAACAGGTGGAACTCATTTAGATATATTTTATATAATTTCCCATTATAAACAATTTAACTGCGATCTTACAGATCTTTTGACATGTCGTTAGGCTTCTACATGGCTCAATAGCCAAAGAGTCAGTGTGGCCCTGGGTGCAATGTGAGCAAAATGTGCAGATTTACTAATGTCATAAAAAGACTATTTATCTATTTACTATTACACTATTTCATAGCAATGGAAACTTGTCCAAGGCTACATTCACACTGCTCAAATCTGTTTATTTTTTTGAATGGACGTTCACATTATTCATATATTTTAAATGTAACCTCCATCAGACTCCAGTGTGAACTCTCCACGGAATTAATGCAACGTGCATGCACATAAGAAGATGTGACGTCACATTCAGCTTGCTGTTTACAGAAGTCTACGGATGCTACATGTTAGCATGTCGATTCTGAAGTTGTTGTGTAATCAGTCGATTTAATAATTATTATTATTAGTTCAGTGCTGAACTAAACAAGCATAAACGGTAGAGATGTGCAACTAAACTATCGATCCAGTAACTTTAGTATTGATACAATCCAAGACCGGTGTTACTATCATATATTTCTGTGGATTTGCTGTCATCTAAGAGTTGTTTTTTGACAGCAAGAATGGAGAGTGGTTACAATGAACAGTCATCCTCTTTTTATTGGGGCAGTCTCCATTTCTGTTGCCTCTTCCCAGTTAAAGCGGTATCACAAAATATCACATTTGAAATCTTTCAACAGGTGTGCCACTTCTCACACTTTTGACATAAGAGGGTGTCAGGGTTGCTTTGAAGGTCTTGAAGCAGTAAGACGAATCCTTCTAGCCACTCCTATGATAATTTTAAAAGGGTCACTTTTGCTGGACAATAAAGTCTGAACCTAATAGCATCAACACAAAACATTAAAGTGAACCTGTTAGACACAGTTTACGTGCTAAAATTGTCAGAGGCAGTCAGACACGTCTGTTTGTTACAGATTATTACTGAAACTGATCAGGTAATATGAGTTTTGACACAAGCTGAAGTTCTGCATTTTCTTTCAGCATTTGTGAAACTTTCCTACAAGTTCCTTAAGGCCATCTGGTTATATTACTTGAGGTGAGGCGATAAACAATATGTAGTAAATACATAAAATACTGTTTGAATAGTACATATTTATTATTAAAACAAATAAACTAGCTCCCTAATGTAGAGTTGGGTATAATGAGGTGGCAAAACCTTGACAACAATTCACTAGGAAGTTTAGATCTCTACTGATTGTGTCTGTTTTTTAACAGATGCTAGAGGTGACTGACATCTGAGGACTTTTAACATGTTGGATTACTCCTCAAAAGACAGAGCAAGTGAAGTGGCTAAAAGAAGCTGCTGTTATCAGAAAGCTGCATGTAGATCTGTAAAACTGTCTAAAGTAATATCCACATAAATGCCACAATTTTTCCAATTTTTCTTGCACTCACTAAATCAGCTTCAATAAATTACTACTTCCTGCCTAGTTTATCCAGCCCACTTGAAATATATCCCAAGGGAAATAAACAACCTGGTAAATCTAAAAAATAAAACTGCATCAACTGCTCCGAACGCTCAAACCTGGGCTGACAGAAATTCATACAAGACGAGCTAATTTTTTTTTTTTTTCGTGTAAGTAAAACACTTATTTCTAAGAAGAAAAAAATTTTGAAGAAAAATGTACAGCAAAGCAACTTTTAAAAAAAAAAATATATATATATATATATATATAGCTCACAGATGACAGCAGCAAACGCAGAGTATGATAAACTGGTAACTCCTGCTAGGAAATAAATGAGGCATTACAACATGAGAGGTTGTATAAATAGTGCCCTGCAGTAACACTTAAAGAAAGCAATAACTGATCCTCTCTAAAGCTAACATCAATGTTCTACAACATGATTGAACAGAAGCACACTCACAGCAGAGGAACACTAAAGACCTAGCATTCCTTCATGCATACATAGGCCCACCAGCTTTCAAGACACAGTTTGAGACTATGATCATCTTATTTCTTGATATATTTTAATCTAGAGGCTTGAACATTATATTAGGATTACAGGAATGGCTCTAAAATGGTTTAAATCATACTTATCTGACAGATTTCACTTTCGTAATACTAAAAATGACCATAGTTAATCATGGAGTTCCACATGGTTTAATGCTTGGACCAGTACTCTTTATTTTATAAACCTAGTACAAAACTAATGAAATTTGTGTTTGGTAGATTATTTATTTGTTTTGACAATGTTTCTAGGCAATAACCTTTAGGATTGGCACCTGAATGGGTGCACCTGGGGGTACCAGAAGCTCTATACAAGTGTCAATAGCAACCTCAAAATAAGATGCTTCGCTACCAGGTTTTCCAACAGTATATGATTCATTGCCAAGAAGCATTGTTACAACAAAGAAATAACCTACTAAACGCAACTTTCCTTACTTTTTGTTCTACATACATGCTTCACTTGTATAACTAAGTAGGCGTAGAGACAAAGAGATCCTCCCTCAGACAATTTGAGAATAGAGTCGCATCCAATATGATTGAGCTAACCTACACTTTATCAATCCAACTCAACAAAAAAATCTACACTTTCAAGCTGCAAAAAAGTTGGAGTCTGTTCAATTATCAGCCTTAAACCACCCATGTACTGTATGTTATAAAAATGTTAAGATTTAAGTGGATTCCTAAAGTTAAGAAGTACTTTGGAATCAGACAGTTAGGATCTGGAAAAGTTTGCATTCCCTGAACTGCATCCAAGTGTTGCAAAAGCTTTAAACTAATTTAGAAAAGTTGGAGAAAATCCCACTAATGGGGTGGGAGAAAGTTATCTATGTAGGGGGAAAAAACTGAAGTTATATAAAGATGATGCTGCCATTCGCAATACTATCTTCCATTTTTACTAGGTCTGATGGGATTGTCAAACAAATGTTAGAAAAGATAGAGCCAGTATGAAAAAAAAAACCTAATCTTTTGTTTTAAAGAAACACTGATTTGATTCATGTTACGCAAAATTATTTGGTTTAACAGCTAAAAGAGCTAAATTATCAAAGAGCAAAGCAGGAGAATCACACTCACTGCCTCCTCCTTCTCTTCACCCAGGCAGGGACTCTTACTCCAACTTATTTTTTCCTGTCTCTGCTTAATTGCAGAAGTGCTGCTGAATGGTTATATACTGAGATGTTCACAATTTAATCTGATGGACAGGTTGTTTCTGCTAGGAAACACAACAAATCCAATTCTGGTTCACTCAAGGGTGATATGAATTATGATAATAAATATATACACTATTTATTCAGTGTTTCACTGTGGCTCAATATTGCTACATCATGTGATGGAAAAGCTATTAGCAATTATAGCTCTCACAACGGTCGATCTGTGTAAATGTAACGTGTTATTATCTAACGAAAGCTTATTTTGTAATTTTATTTCAACACTTGAAAATTGTGGATAACTATGTAGCATCAAGATTTAGTGAGACTAATGAGTACCATGTCTTGGCTCAGACAGCTTCGAAGTTTTACAGACAAAGTACTATTACTACTCTGTCAGTGGTGAAACTCACTGTGTGAAATTATTATTTCAGAGAGCAAACTGAAACACACATTGATTCATGATTCTGTTTCTGGCAAACTGGAAATTTTTTGGCTCAAACAAAAAAAAGGAAGAAAACAAAAGACAGCAGCACTCATGGATCCTGCTGGCTTCAATTTTGAACAACTGGAGAACCATGCACCACCTGTCTGAAAAAGGGAAGAAACCAGAGTCTTTCAAGCTCTGTTAAAACAATTTTCTGTTGGTGTTTTTTTATATATATATATTTTTCTATTTAACTTTTGGCCAGGTGAACTTTACCACCTTTGCGATTGTCCTGGGGACTGCAGTGGATGTTGCTGTTGTTCAGGGCTAATCTCCTGTTTACCCATCGCTGGATGCAGTTTCAAAGCTACAAGCTGGCAGTTCACCACCACACAAAGCAGGTGAGCTACAAATTTGTACATCCTTGCAAAACATTTACTGTGCAAAGTTTTGGAGAATGTTGGAGCCGTGCTTACTCAAAATATCCATTGAAATAAAAGTAAAGCCTCAACAAGCGAAGGTTCTTTTTTTTTTTGCATTGACGTCATAGATTCGATGGATGAAGTTTATTAGTTTATTATTAGCGTTAACCAAATGGTGACAGAAAAATCCGATGGCCATCCATCATTTTGACAACTTGCAGTTCACATCTCTGACCACTTGGTGGCGAGTTGGGATATTAATTAGCCGTTTTCTCATTCGGTGCGTGTCCTCATGGCTTCACTCGGAAAAATCACGACAGCTGCACTCATCAGGTTCAGGGAAGTGATGAAGCCAGTGGAATGATGGGTCAGCAGGATGTATTTGAAGGTTATCTGAGGCACCTTATTCTGTTAGTGACCTTACTGAATTAAATATTGATTGCAGATTCAAAATAATTTTATTTTTTATATGACTGTAACATGCAATATGTGGTTAAGTGGCTACTGTAAAGTAAATTACAGCAGAAATCCTGAGTGTATGGTTTTGTTCTAGTTTGCGATGTGTATTTCTTGTTTGTTCTGTCCAGCATGTTAAGAGAAAATCTGTGCCGGGACTCTTAGGAATCAGAAATATTTTTTCTTCATTTGAGACTTGCCACAAGCCATTTAGATTTTTTATACTTTAATTCTCATTTGTTTAATAAAACTGCTCAAAATTAAATGAAAATTTTTAATCAAAAAATAAAAAAAGCGTAGGCGTTTTATTGAGACACGACTCTGTTTTCGTCTTCAACTTTTTCCCGTGATTCAAAGATTCAATTTTAAGAAACCCGCTGAATTATATTCTCCAAGACGCACACGGGTTATAAAACCCTGACTTTGGGGGAGAAAAATAAAAAATAAAAATCTTGCAGAAGATGTCACACCAACTGCAGCTGCATTTAACGTGTTACCTTGCCAACCTAAATTGAGTTTCAGATCAATAGAGCTGAGATAAAATAAAGTTTAATCTTTCTATTACAGATACATTAGCAGGAGATAGGGGGCATGAAGGGGCAGGAAGAAAATTTGTTTCTTTTTTTGCTAATGCATTTTGTAATTGCCCTGTTGCCTGGCAATTTTGAATGGTTCCATGCTCTTGATTTTTTTCCCTTGTTCCAGCACATTGTAAAACATTGGGTTCTTAGCCTGCTGTACTGAGTGAACAATGATCTTTGAACCCAATATAGAAGTGCATTGGTTGGTTCCCATTTTTAAACTAAAATGTGAATTTAAAAGCAGAAACAGTAGCAAGTGGAAAGAAAAAAAAGAAACAGAAAGCTCAGTATTATTTATAAGACAGTGATTTACCTTATTGCAAATATGACAGCTTAATAGACTTACTGGCATCGTGTACAAGTGAACAAGATATTTACTCCCGCACAGTTTGTCATAGCTGACGGAGAGCAGTAACTTTGATTCTGTTTCTGCTGGTTCATCACAAGTCAGCTCCGGCAGCACTTTCACTTAAATAGTAATCACAGAGATGGAGAAGTGCGGGGCTCCATACATCACAAGGGGGACAAGTGTTAGGTCCAGAGAAATGGAGCTGTGTATGCTAACGGAGAAAATGGAAGAGGGGTGGAGCAGGTGGGTATGTGAGTCAGCAGCAAGTTTGATAAGGGGGCATTGCTGGGTCGCGCTCCGATGGATGGCCATTCCTCTGCCTTGGGCAAAATGATTGGATGGATCACAGCGGGGCAGAGGGGTGTGAGCAATAGATTTAAAGTACTTATTTGTAATTAGTGGAAGATCTGCAGCATAGCTGCTCAGATCTATCCCAAGAAAAGACCAAACAAACCCTAAGGATAGATCTCCAAGTGTTGCTATCTTCAAACATTATGCTCATCCAGTGGCAAACTGGCATGAGTCAGGGTCCTCTGAGAAGACCCTGACTAGACTAAAACTATTTTGTTTTTATCATTATTTTTCTAAATGTATAAAATAATTCATAAATTTCTTGTCTTTATTTTAACAATGTAATACAGATTTATTTTTGTTTACTAATTCAGAGCATGGAATGACTAAGAATGTTCTCTGAGCAGAATTTTGTCTGAATTGAGTATTCTGTTTTCCTGTTAGAAGCTCTAAACAATTACAACAAATGAAAGCCTATAGTTACAAGTGGAGTCGTAATCACTGGGCGTTTTCTTTGGATTTTTTCACAACTCTTTCTATTAGAGCTGACTTATGTAGGAGGAATAGGTGTCTTTAGCTACACTGAAAGTAGCAACAGGTGGTTATGATAATGGTATAGGTCTTTTATCTGTGGCCTTTTCAAAACATTAGCTCAAGTAAATGATGGACTTTGGTTAAAAAAGGTAGCTCAGCTGTTAAATATTTTGAGCTTTTTCATTGTTATTTACTTGCTGTTTGGTTAGAAATGGGAATTATATATCCAGTTGAGAGGAAAAGCTTTACAACCTTAGCAGCAGAAAAATATCAAACACTGGAAATCATCTAAGGACAATAATCACAAAAACCTTTGGATACACAATTACAATAATTACAAGTTATTTCAAAAACTACTTTATTAAAAATATTTTTATTAGGTAAAATAGAAAAAATATTTGATATTCAAACAAATTGATTTTAACATAAATTATTAGCAGACATTCCTTTAAACCCAGCTGTTTAGGTCAGCATCATGTCAAACATACCTTTCTCTTCTTAAAGGCCTGTCGTGCGAGGTAACCTCTGCAGGCAGCTTGGAACAGAGTTAGATTACGTTTGGTCTGCTCATCCCTCTGCTCTTCCAGCTTAGCCAAAGTACCAACTCTGAAAAACAACTGGAGCAAGAAACATAAAAACATATTAGGCAAAAGAAACATAAAAAGGAAATAATTTGATGCTTCCTTTAGCCAAGGGAAATTTAGATCAAACTCCCTGCTATAATGTGAAGCAAAGCAGGAAAGTTAAAACAGAAGCGAGTTTAAAAGTAAATAATGCAGTGAAGCAAGAAAGATCGATAGGAAACAGTGTAATCCACAGATAAGAGAGTCTCGGCTAAGTGATAGAGCTGAGATTAAGTTATCATCTTGGGCGATCAGAAAGGTCTGTTTCTAATTTAAGGGCAAAGGTAAAACACAGGTAAAGAGACAATCGAAAGCAGATCACATCAATTCTTACAGGGATTAAGTACTACAGACGCGCTATAAATATGATGGCAACAAGGCATCCAAGGTCTCTCGACACAGCTCCTACTGTTTTATAGATAAATCCATATTTGGTCTCTTAACTAAGTAATGGTTGTAAACGGCTGAGCAGCTTCAGTAAAAAAAAAAAAAAGCTGCAGACATTCAGAGAGGAATGATGCATTTAGTTACATCAGGGAATCCTACTTTTCAATTTGGGTCAAGGGCTCGAGCAGCAGTTTACCTTTTATCATCATTAGATGCACACCGTACTTTGTAAAATGTGGGAGGCTAAGCCGTTTTTTTTTTTCCTTCCTTTTTCTATTCGCGGCTATCTCTGATGGCAGATTTTATCCTGCGCGGAGCTTTGAATCCACTGCTGGAAGGTTATTTGGGGCCCGACGTAATTGGCATGCAAGTGAGACAGGTTGCTATGACGCCAGAGGAATGCTTTGTGAATGGCCAACTGAGCTTCAGAGTAGATTTCACACTCAAAAGTGTGGCACCATGCGACGCTGCTCCAAACCCTCCGCGTGTCACATGCTTTAAAAGGCTCTTGCACATGTTTTGAAAGCATATCTTTCCCGTGTTTTTAATGGTATTGTTTCCTTTGACTTCAGTCTTAGCTGATGGCTCCTTTCCAGCTCATAGGATTAGACCCAATTAGACCTCGGCTTCTAAGCGAGCCTTTACTGCGCCTGACGTAAACACAGTCACGGTGAAAAACAAACTAATGACCCACAATGAAAGAGAGGATCTCTGTCTCATTGTCAACAAAGTGACCACATGCCCGTTGGGTAGCCGCTCACTAAAAAGATGAAGAGACAAGACCTGGCAACTCTCCAAAAAAAAACAAATGGCAAACAAGCCTAAAAAGAAGGAAAGGTGGAATGAAAGACACACTTACCCAGACAGAAAGTGTCATTAAAATAAAAAAAACAAAACCACTGAAGTGTTGTTTGGGTTATAAAGAGGAGAGAAATTGGCAGTGATTCAAAGTAAAGGTTTATTTAGCAACATTAAAGTTTTTTTTTCTTTCTTTGGGATGTAATGAGATTACTCACCCTGCTCAGACCCATGTGGTAGCTGCTCTTCTCCAAATCCAAGGATTCCAGAAGCTCCTCCACAGCCTGACAAGTACACAAACATTAAGACTGACTACAGACAACATGCCCAGCGTTTCGCTAACTTGTTTTAAATTGGTAGAATGTGGTTTTCCTTTTTCCCCCTTCACCCCCCTTTTTTTCTTCTTTTTATTGAATTTGGTAAAGGAAGTCAAACTCTCCTGCAAATCTATTTCAAAAAAGAACAATTACAACCTGTCCCCCAGCATCCGCCTGCTCCTGGCAGATTCATCATGACCCCCTGGTGCAGCTCTAAGTGCACACATCCAATACAGAAAGTACACCATCAGCCCAGTCTTAGAGCCCCTGTCCATCCACCTGCCCTGTGTACACTGCAGAGGTAGTGTTGTCTCAGCCTTTTCTCTCCAACTCCAGCCTCCAGCCTGAAAGACTACATCTAGATTACACCAGGAGAGGTTCGCCGTGAATACTGAAGGGCTTTTGTTCGCCAGTGTTTCCACAGAAACTCGGCCCCAATGCAACGAGGAAAACAGCAACACTCTACCTCAACCCCATTCTTTTATGCACACGCACACACATTCTCTCTCTCTCAATTCTCTTATGTAAAGTCTGCAACTTTCTGCACTTTAACAAAGGCCTGCGCAACAGAACCCCCTCATTCATTGTTAAAACCTCTAACCTGTGAATGTAAAAACCAAATGGATGAAACAAATAGGGACCAAAGTAAGGCAGAGAATTTGCATTTCCTACATAAATGTTGTGTGATTGCTTAATGCTGAAAGATTTTGCTAAATAGCTAAAAATAAAAAGTGAAACTAACCTAAAAACAGCTTTAAAAAGTACCTGAAATAGCTGATATTAAAACAAAGAAACACAAAGATTGAATTAAATTAGAAGCATAAAAGGTCAGACCGATGGCTAAAAAAGCTAAAATCAGCCAAAGGAAGCAGAAATTACTACAAACGATTTACAAAAAGCAGAACTAGAACAAAAGTTAAAAAGTACAGTAAAGATTTATAAACATTTGAAGGGTTTTAAGGGTTCTGAAGACAGCTCCATTCAGTTTCAATGAGAGTTTCAATGAGAAAAACATGGTAAATATCTAAAAAGTATAAAATGCTGAAATACTAAAAGCCATAGACAAAATGTCCCGAAAAAGCTGAATGTTTTGATACATAAATTGTTGAAATTGCACAAAATGTTGTGATATATGCACCAAAAAAATGCAGAAGAAAAAAAAACCTCTCAATGGTGTTATTGCTTTAAAAGCAAATACTCCGAAGTTGCTTCACATCACCTATAACAGTGGTTCCCATCCTTTTTAGACATGTGTACCCCTGAGCCATTTTGTCATACCACTAGTACCCCTTCAGTCAAATGTAATGAGGATTCTCCAAAACTATAATGTACTACAACTGATTATTAAATTAAAATTATAGAACATTTAATTCTCAGGCATTTTCTTTTTTTCAACTCAAATTAAACATAAAGATAAAAACATTGCCTTGAAAGTGAATAAGTAATTAAATAAATAAACAAGGTAATGGCAGGTGCAGAAAACAGCAGCATCCAAAATACATTGTATTGTCCAAAATAGGTCAGAAACTTTTTTCACATACCACCTATAATATACTTGCATACCCCTGGTTGGGAATCACTCCTTTAGAGAGTGTCATCGGCTGAAGGAACTGTCCAAGGTCCTGAAACTGCTGGAATGTCTCAGGACTTTAGACCAGTGAAGGAACTGTCCAAGGTCTTGAAAGTGCTGGAAAGTTTCAGGACCTTGGACCGTGTGAATGGCTGGAGGAACTGTCCAAGGTCTTGAAAGTGCTGGAATGTTTCAGGACCTTGGACCGTGTGAAGGAACTGTCAAAGGTCCTGAAAGTGCTGGAATGTTTCAGGACCTTGGACCGTGTGAAGGGCTGGAGGGACTGTCCAAGGTCCTGAAAGTGCTGGCATGTTTAAGGATTTTATCATAACTGCATCTCAATTTTTCTAGCTTTGACTGCAGTAAAACACATCCAGAGCCACAATTCTAACCCCTCTATTTTTTACAAGCTTGATGGCGATGAGGTTAAGTTGATTAGGTCATTACTATAGCTCTGATGAATGTCTATTTCTCTGTCCACTAGCTGCTGACAAATCAGGGGCAGATGTAATGAAGTTGTCTCTGCACAACATCAATCTTCACTGCTCTTGGCCACCAGTGCAGCTGTACGTTTCGCCCTCCCACCACCCCCACCATCTCGCTGACTGACTTACTCTCCTCTCATCCTTCACAATGTAATTCCTCCCGTGCTTCTTGGTGAGGTGCGGGGCCAGCACATCAAAGCGCCGTCGAAACTCCGAAAACACCATGTGATCAGGGTAACCTGCAGGAAGTCAGCAGTGGATAACATTACACATTCTGCAATTGTTTCTGGCATGCCGTCATCATTTTAAAATGACCTCCTGACAGGAAAACTAGACCAGTGTCCTTTTTTTTTTATTTTCTTTCCCTTCACTACACAAGGAGGCCTGCGTGTTTACACCTGTAAGTGTGTGATTTAAGCAGTTACTTCACCTTGCCTGTAGATCCGCAGAGCATCAAGCAGCTTGGATCCGCGTATCTGAGCACGAAGCAAGGCTACATCTAGCTGCATTAGGCCAGGATCGCCGAGCTCCCCCTGAGTCTCAGATTCCCCAGCTTTGAACAGAGATCCACTAAGAGCCCTCAGAGCATCTGCCTTAGGCAATATGCAGTGAACAAAGTGAATCTTAGACCTCCGCAACATTTCAAGAAGGGCATCCTGGAGAAAAAAAAAACAGGGTTAGGAACTCTGGTTGAAGTTAATGCACTCTCTTCCTGTGATGTATTTAAATATATCTAATGGCCTTTCCTTTTCAAAAGAAAACAAACATAGCAATGTGTTTTCTCAAATGTATACTTGGCAAAAATATTAAGTATAAGGTAAAAAATTAGCACCTGCCATTTCTTTTTAATGGTATTAGGAAGCATTTAGAGACTCAGCAAATACATAATAATCCTGCAAAATGCAGTAGATTAGGCTTAATTATCCTCATTATACAAACACCTTTTTGTTTCTGTATTCTGTAAAAGCTTAATGTACTGTTAGACTCCCAGTTTTCAATTTTTCACTTGCTGAGAAATGTGTACGATTTTAAATAAACTCTAAAAATAAAGATCCCTTTTGGGGTTTGATGGGTTGGAAGCACAAGCAGCTGCAGAGCCTCACTCTGTAAAAACAGGTTATACATCATTCTCTCTGGCTGCAGCTCAACAACTGGCCTTCATCTCCACACTTTTTTTCTTTAAAACAGCATTATGCAATTTGTGAACGCGCCAAAGCCTTAAATTAGATTCCAGAACAAGCAAGGTTACAAGTGTGGATTGCTTTATCCCCTTTATACACCAGATGCTAACCAAGTTAATATTGGACAAAACCTTTTTATTTTTTCCAGGTTTGACTGGATGTTTTTTTCCCACCCTCTTTTTCTCACCACTTGAAGTTTTATCTGGATGCACAACGACTTCTTCTTGATAGCAGCTACCCCTGTAATAAAGGTCTTCCTCATGCTAGTAGCCCTTCGCATGGACATGCTGGAAGCAGCTTCAAGGCCAGCGATGGAACCAGACAACACAGTAGATCCACCTGCTCTGCTCGTGAACAATGAGCTGATGATTTTCCTGCAGGAGACATGGAATTAGCTTCTAAGGTAATGGTTTATTTCTGCTGTACGTTCCCATTGGGAGACTCAGGAGGAACACTCACTTCTGGGATTCCTGCAGGAGGCTCACAGCGTTGGCAGAAGCAGGATTCTGTCTGGCGTAGTTCAGCCACCCACGGGCATCGTACTCCACCCAGTCCGTCCCGTGACTGTGGCCCAGCAGGAAGTGGTATTCTTTCTCGCTCCGCAAAAGAAATGTGTGACCTGATGGGAACACAGGCGTCAAAATTTGTATTTTTTTACATGACTAAAGATTTTTTTACAATCTGCATATAAAGTTCATCATAAGAAACAAATGAATCAGTTTGGGATTACTCTGGTGTGTGCCATCTGTCACAGTCCTACATTCTGTTTTATGTCATGGTCACTGTGAAAATACAGACATACAAAATGAATACAAAATGTAATTAAAACAAAAGCTGTTGACATCAAGAATCTACTTTATTCAGTGGCTTTTGCACCCAACTCTACCATCGATCAGATGCAAGCTAAGTACTACTTGGACCTAGAATGTTTGACAAAAAGAAATTATGAATTAACCAATTCAATCATTGCTTAATTTGTCAACATATTCTGCATTAATCATATGGGTATAGCTGATTTTACAAGGAGGAGGTCTCTGCAGTCACTAAATGGGAGTTTTGATTGGTCTGTTTGACTTTTGTGGGCACAGTTTGTTAAAGATGTGATTGTTTGGATTGGCTCTTTTGGGTGTGGTTTGGAGAAGCCAGTTGATTCAGTTGGATGAAGGCTAGGCAGTTAAATTCACCTATATTTTTGCACATAAATATTAATTTTAGTCATACGTCAAGACAGGAAGGTGCTGGTTGGACCAAATTTGTAGTCAATACATTATGTTTACATATAATCTATATTTTTTTATTTGTTCTGTTTTAACCTATAAATACACAGTCAATATATTTTATTAACATGTTCACAATGATTTTACCATTACCATGTTTCATCTTTTAACTTGCCCCTCAAGTCAAGTCAAGGTTACCAACCAATCATGGTTAGGACAAACTCCGCTCACACATCAAGAAACTCCCCCCTATGTTCTGCACTCCTACTTAGATTTTACATGTACTATAGCAGATGTCATTTATTGATCGCACTGGCCTATTTATAGTGTTATAGTTTAAATACTTTCTGTATTATTTAATTTATGTAAGAAGAAACTAACAAAACTAAAAGATTATCACATCTATTTATTTCCTGTATTCATTTTTTTTAGTTTCCAGGTAAATTACATGTTAAGCAAATCTGCAATGCATCTTCATCCTAATGTTACTTGTTTAATGCAACCTTTGTCTCCCTGCATAATTCAGTCGCTGACTTTTGTTTGTTCGCTTGTGTGAAAGTCTTGTTTTCTGTCACCTTTACTCTCGCCCTCAGCCGGTCCGTAGTAGCTAAAGAGTCGCCCCAGCAGTGTTTCCACTGATCCCCCAGGCTGCAGCGCCTCCTCCTCCATCAGCCACAACAGGCCTCGGGCCTCTTCTGTTCGAACTGTGCGCACCTTTCAGAAAAAAACAGACATATAATGCAAACATATGTTCAGGATTGCTTTTAGAAAGTCATCACTGACTATGAAGTGTTTCAGTCTCTATTCTTCCTTTTGTTGTTTTTTTTTTTTTTTTTTTTTTTTGCTCCACCAAAAATAAAAAAAAATCCTGTTTCAATACATGAATAATAAATCACCTTGACTCAGAAACATTTAGCTAGTTTTAGCTGTTTAATGGGAATTCAGAGATACATCAGAAATATGTTTAAGCTTTTATTATTTATCTACCTCCTGGGTACAAAAAGGAAATATAGATATTATTTTGAAAAACTGGTTGATGACCTCTATGACCTTACTATAAAAGTATTCAGAGTCAAGCTCTTAAATAAAAGCAAAAGCACTTCAATGTATGTTTTTTTTCCTTTTGTGAGTCAGTGCTGAGGCCAGATAATAAGATCAGCGTTGCAAATTAAAGTTTCAAAAACCATTCATGGTCCCTGCGTCCTTCAGCAGCAGCCGCAATAATAGCCTCATCCATTCCGCTTTGCCTTATATTAAACATCGCAACAAAGAAAAGGTCATTAGTACACAGAGTAGAAGAGGGGAGAGAGGATTAAAGATAATATAATTACCAATATAATTATCATCAACAGAAAGAAGGGGAATAAAACCTGCTTCGGCACTTTACTATAGATGAAAGAAATCGTTTTGAAGTGGGGGCTCTGTGGGAAACAATAAATGTCTTACCTGCTGTTAATAGCTCTTTAGAGTTTTAAATCAGACCACTAGTAAGAGCAACTTCAATTTCAAATCATGTCATAGTGGTTCATGTGAATGTCATTTTCAGATTACAATATTTACTTAGAATTCTATGGTCATTTGCAAAACATAGCAGCAGCAGGTAGCAACTAGCATAAATACAAACTGTAATATCGTATTATTTCTGCCAGAACAACAGTTTTAGAAAATAGTGTAAGATCATAATTTTAACAAAACCCTATTTTTGTCTTTGTGCATCAATAGCATTCTTTGTTTTTATGCTTCAGGGTTTCCCCTACATGTAAATAGCAGCCGCCACACCTTCAAGAATGAAGTTTTTTTTTTTTTTTCGGTGTTCGTCAATGAACAGGAGAAAAAAACTTGTTAAAGCCGTCTAGGGATTAAACTGACGGTTC
>JAUBOC010000030.1:2690451-2709162 GCA_032275365.1 Anablepsoides cearensis | reverse complement strand
TTGTTTTAGATTCCATCACTCACAGTTGAAGAGTACCTATGATAAAAATTACAGTCTTCTACATGCTTTGCAAATGGGAAAACCTAAAAAATCAACAGTGAATTCAAATTCTTGTTCTCCCCACTGTATATTTTCAGCTAATATGCTTACCAGAATTGCATTTTTATTATTACTCAATTTCGTAATACTGTTCACTTTTTTTTAGCTAATTCAAAGCAAATGACCTATAAAGGTAGGTTCAGTCCAACAGCTGCAAGAAAGCCCGACTAAGAAACTAATGCAACAAAAATCAAAAAACTGTTTTATTAGCTATCAGGAAGTTACACTGGAGACATCCTTATCAGCTGTGCACACTAGACTGACTGCAAATACATACACAGTGTATCAGTTTGAAGGAGACGTGTGACAACTATGAGGCTGGGATGAATTGAACATTAAGGTTGTGATAACAGACATCTGAGCTACTGTATGACAGGGAAAAAAAAATTTATCTGCGGGTTAGAAAAATCTTTGATCAAAATGTCTTTTCACTCTAAGTAACATATCTTCAGAGCGGACTTTAAAAACGACTTTAAAGTAGCCTTTATTTCCCTCCTTTTTTTCTGTGTGTGCATGTGTGATGTACTGCAGCTCCCTGCCTCCCTCCCTGACGGCGTTCCTATCAGAGCAGAAAGCCTTTAAAAAGCGAAGCATTCAAAACTAAACACACTGGAGTTATAGCAACGTAATCTATGATTCTTTAAACTCTGCCATTTCTGTTTCCATGGTGCAAGATCACAGGCGGCAAAGGCCAAACATTGATTTTCCTTCTTCAAGTCAATTCTTTAACCTTTCTTTTCTCGCTCCTCTCCTCTTTTTCAAGCATCAGCCAAAACTATATAGCATTTAGAGTAATTCCTAATAAACTATAAAGGGTATCCAATGAATATTACGAGTAAAAATTGCAGCTTTAAAATCATTCCTGGGCAATAGCTTACCCTGCTACCAAATTATGCATGAAAAATAAGTGGCTGCTCAAATTAGAGGTGCAGTGTAAAGATAAAGGCTGAACTCACCAGCGATTGGCTTGAGCTTTGGTCCACAACTGAAACGGACAGAGAGGAGCTGGACTCAGAGTCATCTATGGCAAGATCTATGTTCTCCTGGAGAAAAAAAAAAACAAAGAAGCAGTTTGAGTTATAAATATCACACAATGAAAGCAGCAAAATATATTATATTTTATACATATATGCTTGAATATATTTATCTCACACCACCAAAAACAAAAGTAATGTTTTTGCTTATGTCTGTACCAAACGATTTGGGGGTTTGGAGCTTTTAATCAGACAAATGTAGGGGTGCAGGAATCAATCAGCTGGTGACAGGAATTGACTGACTTTCAGCTTGGCTGCCTTGACTGGTCTGAATCTCTTTTTTCCCCCCAGTTTCTAAACCCTCTAAAGCAAAGAGGCAATCAAAAATGTGTTTTCCCCGATCCTTCAGCATACTGCATCTATGCACCAATTTGAACGAGCATCAGCAGACCTGCATTGCAAACGTTTCTACTGAGTGAAGTCAACGTTGGACATTTGGTTTTTCTGTAAGGCGTTCACAAATGTCTGCAGCTCGTTTTACTGCACATCAATATATGAGCTGGGGTTTTCTATTTAAGTACCAGCTGCCACTTAAACAGGTGACAAATAAGTCCAGCCTTCTGTGTGAGGCCTACAATTTAAAAAGCGGGCTGACAAATAAAAACAAAGGTTTAATAGTTTAATTGTTGTGATTATCAAGCTGTGAACTGCCATGCATATATGTAGTTACAGCACAATGAATGATTAATACGTCTAACAGTTATTCGGTGGGTTTCTGTTGGACACCGCTGCATTTAATTTGAAATTAAAGCAGAACAAATTAAATATAGTTTTGTAATGTGGTCCAATATTATGTTTTCAGGTTTGAAAAAACAAAAAAAAATCTTATGTTACAAGAGTTATAATTTGGTTTATTAGGCTGATACAGTGTACTTATTTTGTTTTTATTTGTTATTTGGAAAGTAGATTTGTCCAATAACCAAAAGGGTGTTATGATCAATTTTAAGTAAAAAAAAAAGAGGAAATTCAGTATTAGTAGTGCATTTTTTATTATGCACATTATTTTAGAAACTTTTGAAATTAAAAATTAAAAATATTTGTAATACAAAAATAACAATTGTATGATCCCCCCCCCCCCTTTTATTTTTTATTCCAGTCCTTAAAGAAAATTAAAATTAGGCCAAAATCTGAATCAGAAGGTCAGAAGTAGATAAAAATCTGAATTCAGAACCAGATGAAACAATTGTGAAACTATAGAAATGTTAATATTCCTTTAAATATTTCTATTCTTTTTAAACCATTCCATAAATAACAGATTTTAAAAAACTCCTTTTGAACAATTGATCAAAAAGCTATTTTGTTCTAATTATCTTATTAATACAGATAATACTTACTTTTGCAGTTAGCTGGCAGTCACCAACTAATTTCAAATCCTGATGTCGTTTTTTTCTTTTTTTTTTTGTCAAAACTGAAGTCGCGCCAAGAGGCACAATAAATCAGAAAACCATCTTGGATATTAAAACTCATGGAAACAATGGCATATTAGATGTCGTAAAAAAATACAAGGCACAACAAATCTATTATAAGAACAAGAAAGTCTGACATTTACTGTATTCGTTCTCCTGTAGGTAAATGGAAATGTGGCAGATAAAAACATGTCTACGTTGAAGGGGGAAATTAATATACTAAAATTACTTCCACCAACCGTGATGTTAGTGTACGAGTTCTTTCACTGTATGTGTGAAGCAGAAAGTTCTTCAGCACTGAACAACATTAGAATCCAGATTAAATGCACACGATTTTGTCGTGCTTCACAATCTGACCTGCCTGTCACTGTTATTGTTAACGCTGAGTGCTGTTTTAAATGAGCTTGACCCAGTTTTACCGTGACAGTTTCACAGCTTCATATATTTCCAAGCTGTAGTAATAGGAAAGAATTACACTGCACACTTTTATGCAAAAACTTCATTTTGCTCAGATTCATATTCTCTCAAGCAAAAGGCGTGGGTGGCGAGGCAGGTGGGAAGTCCCGACATCCGTGTTGGCTGCATTTAAAACAACGTTATTGGAATTTCATGTTAACTTCGCTTTGTCGTCAACAAAGAGGAGCGTTTCTGAGATCAGATTGGCGGCAGCTGGAGTGGATCAATTTATTTGTAAGTTGAGAGAGAAATCTTGGGTATTTGCCCTTTAATAAATCCTTGAGGATGACTGTGCCCAGTTATTATGGTCCGGTTCTGCTAGAATGAGCTCAGAGGAGGACAGAAGAAGAATAGTTCTTTCATCAGGGAGCAACGCCGCGGTTGTGCAGCTGGGCGTGTCGCTGAGAGGCAGCTGTGAGTGACTTCACTTTGATCTCAGCAGAAGAGGTGAAGACTGGCATCACTAATGAGAAGGTCTAACACATGAACTGCTTCGGCTTGTCACAGCTTGTGACAGGTGGGATGGGTAGCGTATCTGATGTGTGAACACATGCACTATTGGAGTTGATATATCTGAGAAAAAGCGGCAGACAAAGGGAGAGAGAGGGAGAGGGAGAGAGAGAGAGAGGGGTGGGAGGAAAGGCAGAAACAAGGAGAGAGAGGATGCATATATGCACAGTGCATTATCCTTCACATGTCTCTACCTCTTTGTATCTTTCCAGCTCCTGAACAAAGGTGCGCTGGTAAAAGAGGCTCTGCAAACGCTCTTGAGTGTAGTTGTGGCAGAGGTCTTCAAAGGTTGTGCCGCTCTCGCGCTTAGCGAGCCTTGGGTTCTGAAAGCCTGGTGTGTCCACAATGAGCAGAGAGCACAGGGAGTGCTGGTTGGATTTCAAGGCCCTTAAGCAGACAGGGAATAAAGCGTGCACATATTGCATGTTAAGGATGGCATAACAATGTGACACCTTTTAGTGATGTCATTTACCACAGAGCTTTAATCTTAAAGGAATAGTCAGGATCTAGGTCATGAACAACTAATGTCTTACCTCTTGTAGATAACTCTTTGAATAATTAGGGTTAGTTGTTCACATTTATGCAAAGTTCAAAAGGAAAGTTAAATGTGACGATTATTGGCCTGATTTTGCTCTTCCGACAATCTTGAGGATGCCCCGATTATATCTAGAGATAATGAGATATTCCTGCCGTGTGCGGTGTGTTAAGAATGAACGAATCCACTGGGAAGGATGTCAAGACCACTCCAATCTTTTTGTTTTTAACTCTGTCTCACGTTTAAATGGAGAGGTTTTGCAAGATTTTCCGTCTGACATCTGAATGTTTGTGAGTGAAATCCGTTTGCTTGTGTGTGGTGTGTTGTATTTTGCCATGTGGATGTACACCACAGTGTCAGACCAAACCGGTTATATCTATGTTTTTTTTATTATCATGCATGGGGTTTCTCGGGTTTTGAAAATCAACTGACAATTTTTAAATCTTGCTGTGTAAACCAGGCATCACCGTTTACTGTTACAAATAATCTGAAATGCTATGTAAATAACAGTGTAATGCAAATTGGCGGCATTGTAAATGTTTAGAGTGTTTGAAGGAACGATTTCATACACTGGAGTTAATTTAAGACAGCAGCAATCCACTTCAGGGTGTATTCACACCATGAAAGTCCTGCAGTCCACTTGTTTGGTCCGGACCAAACACTGACTTTTTTTTTTTTGTTTGTTTGGTGAGGTTTGTATTCACATTGTTGTAAGCGGACAATAATTTAGAAACAAAGGCACGTGGTTGACAATCATGGCTCCCATTGGACAAAAATGAATGGGGCAGGAAAGAGAACAGACAAAGAGCGCTAACTGGTACCATGATGCTTAGCGGTAGTTCATGAAGTCCAAAAAGGCGCATGTTTCCTGTAGTTGGTTCAGTTTGAGGCTGGACTGTACTCACACTAGAAGTGAACCGAACCTGAGTTTGTTTGGAAGCGAACCGAGCCCACCTCAGAAGTGGGTCTCTGATTTAATCTTGCCTTCTGCTCATTAATACGGTCCCATTTATGTTTCCAAATTGATTATATTCAAAAGTTATCTACAACAATTAAAAGCATTATCCTTAACATTAACACAGAATCTAACTTTAAAACATCTGGACTATTTCTTTAATACTGAGCAGACTTTTAAAAATGCAATTTATTTCTATTAGCAACTTATAAAAAGAAAGTAGACTCTTGCATTCCTTAACGACCAATATGAACTCATTGTATTAAAGCCAATATATCATACAATAAACAAAAAAATACATATTTAAATGTGTATTTGTGCACAGACAACATAATAGTAAGATTTTGATACTAACCTGTTTATCAAAAATACAACGATGTTAAAAAGTTCAGAGTAGAGGCTGGATGCCAAGGCCTCTAAACACTCCATGGCTGTAGCTTTGGATCCTAGAAGGGAAGATTTTAAAATATAAATTCTAGTTTGCAATTTCTTAAGTGCCAAAAAAACAAGTACTAGTTTCTTAATCAGAAAAAATATATCAGTGTTTAACTACAACTGTGCTCCCAACATTTGCCTCCAAAAAGGAAGTCTGTCAGCATCAGTTTTGAGTATATGTGCCCAGAGGCAACAGTATCCAAGCTGGATCTGAAATCGTCTTTGTGAAGCATTGACATTTAGGACTCAGGTGCTTTGGAACCAGTCAGATCTAACTGTGCTAACTCATGTCTGTGCCCAGCGGCAACGGCCACCTGTTAAGCTCACTTAATTCTTTCTACCATCACAGAGAACGGAGAGTTTATGTTTGGTGGCAGGGAGGGGGGTGGTGTTTTCAGACGTGCACACACATATTGGACAGCGGGTTTATGTGCGAGTGGAGCCACGGAGAAGGTGAGACTGAGGTTATTTCAGTCCGTCCCTGCTGTGATAGACTTTTAACTGTATCCTCGTGCCCTTCAACATCTGTGGCAGTCCTGATGGAAGTCAGAGAAGCTGCACACGTGAAAAATCAATGTGAGGCAATTATGATTTCAAGGACAATGAATGAGGAGGGGATCCAAAATTGCTCGTCCCAACATAGTGTGTGCACTCATCTGTCAATAGCCATTGTAAAAGGTGTAGTATTCATTACTAAGATAAGCTTTACTTTCTCTCTTCCGTGCAATTTCCCTCAGGTGATGAGCAGACGTGTGTGTGAGAGTGTGTGTGTGTGAGTGTGAGGAAAGCAGAGTGAGAATGACAAAGAGAAAAAGAGCGACGCTGAGGTGCATGTAGGGCTCTGAGGAACGAAAAAAGAAAGAATACATTGGTAAATGTGTTCTGCTGAGTACCTGCATCTGCTGTGCCATTTTCTTCAGAAGCCTGGCGGCTGGCGCCGGCTCTGGGCAGGTTGCCCTTGGCTTGATGCTTGAAGATGGAAGAGGAAAGCTCCTCCAGGGTGCAGCCCAGCAGGTAAGCTGCCTTCTGGGCCCACTCGTGACGAGCAAATTGTTTCCTGCCAGCTGAGACATGTGCATTAAAACCTCCATTAGACATTCGGCCAACTAAGTCCATGCACACTGTGACGACTCTGCCACTAAACAGGCCAGGGTTGCAATTCAGGTCACCTGACAAGAACACAGCTAATGCACTAAAAGCAGAATAATAAAGATATAAATTGTAATTAGGAAAATAAAAATGGAAATGCATCTACAGTAGCATATAAAAGAAATCAAAAGAAAAGCAAAACTGCTAAATAGAGACGTTTTATGTACACAAAATCTTCTTTAGGGGGGAAAAAAGCTTTTTAATCTAATTTAAAGCTGTTGGAAACATAAACCGAAGCAAAGTTTTTACAAGAAACCAATTCAGGTTGGATTATAAGTGAAGAGAAATTGGGGGATTTATTGGCACAACAGTAAAACCTTGCACGAGCCTCATAATGAGAAGCAGGACGATTTAAAATACAAGCAAAGACTTTTAAATCTTCGCCTCGACTGATATGCAAAACAGTGATTATTTCAAACATCAAAAAGAGGAAACTGTATGTACCAATATAACTTTCTACTACAAACAATCATGGAGTAAAAAAAAGCTCCAAAAAGATAAAATATATCTATACAAATATGTACTTTAAGAAAGGAACCCAGGTGGTAAGTCTTTATCAGTTTACATTTTTAGTTCTAAGTAATGTCAGTACACGAAGAGAAGCAGCTTCATTCCAGGATGTGTCTTTAATTAGTTCGGGGAGATTAGAGATCACTGCTGCCCTCTTGTGTTAGACAGTGAGACTGCAGTTTTGTTGACTGATTAATACGGCATGATTTAAGCATCACAAAAACTCTGTATTTTTATCAAACAATTATCATTATCATTTTTAAATTAAAGACTCATATAGGTGTTAAAGCATAATCATTGCAAATTAATTCTCAGGAATCACTATGTTAACCAGGCAAAACTCAAATGCCACTGCTAATTATCAGGCTGCGAGAACACCGGTTGGAGTTTGTTTTCCCCGTTAAGACCCACTGCTTGTTGTGAAATCACTCCCTGATGATATTACTCTGCCATCAGAAAGATCAATAGCCAGCTGGAGGGGATCTCTGACAATAATCTATTCTGCATAAACGACTGTGCAGACAGGGAGTTAGGCGTGAACTGCAAAATGCAACACCATAGTAAACATGACTACTGTGTACTCCCTGTGGATCATGTGTACGCTGTGTGTTCACTCAGTTTGTAAACCTGCACAGTAATAGCAATGACATAAAATGTAATCTTTCTTTGCTTCATGAAATGTCAGTTTTAACTCTGACAAACAATTGATAATGAAGATTGCAATTAGTAAATATAGAGGAAACTATTCTTAAATGAAATATCTTTCTAATAGATTCCAAATGAATCAGGTCCCATTTAAAAAGTTTTTTTCCTGATAAAAAGACTGCTAACTCTTTTGTATTACATCTGCGACTTGGAGCAGACACTGTTCCTTCCATTTCAATGGACAGATGATCCAAATATTACAGTGATACGTCTTCATGACAGGAAATGATTGCATTTTTAAGCTGCAACATTGATTCCTTAAAATTAGACGAGTTCCCCAGTAGTCATTCTTGCACAAAATGAATTTAGTCAAACCGCTTCACTTACTGAGTGAGGAATGATAAGGTACAGGGGAAAGAAGAACATGTATTGTTTTAACATCAGCTTCCAACTAAAAGCAGGAAAAGTCTATAAAAACAAAGGTTTAATGATTTCATCTAAGCATAGCTTTACCTGACAACCTGATTTTTTTATTTACAGCTGCCGATTGGTGCAGTTCAGTTTAGTGAGCTGAGCACCGAGCACCAGCTTTTATAAGCAGATACATAATTCAGTTAACCGTGTTACATTTGAGTTGCATCATACAAGCTTTTTTTTAAATGCAGCCTCAACATCTGTCAGTGCACAAAAGGTGCTGATGAAAAACACAAAACAAAATAAATAAATAAAAGTTTTATCTGCGCGTAAGTGGTACAAACCCACGGTGCGCATCCTGTCACGAACAACATCAATGATACAAATACCTGAAGCGGCTGCAGAATGAAAAAGCCGGCAGTGAGTGCAGAAATCTTACATTTGGTAGCTCCGGCAGCTCCAAGGTGATAGATGGCCCCAAGGACGTGCCAAAGGGCCCTCTGCTCATCAGTGCTGACCCCCAGAACCTTCATGGCTGCTTGGAGCTTAGAGAACTGCTGGGAGGCTCGCTGCTTATCATCTGCCTGCCAGATTCACATAAAATCACTACAACATTTACGACGAGTGACTCGTTTTGGCCCCCTGATCTCCAGCCTCTTACCTGTGGCACGATTCCAAACGCATTGTTGTCGGCAAAGTGGTTGAGGTGCAGCTCGGTTCTGATGAGGAAACGAGAGAGAAGACAGGACAGCTGACACAATGACCGGCAGCAATGATTTATCACTGACATGTGGATGCGTAATGAATCCAGTGTAGAGCAGAGCTGTATTGTTAGATTAATTAGCCAGAAAGTACCGGGTGCTGACCTAAGAGAGCTATCTACTCCAGCCATCAGGTAGTAAAAGACATTAAAAACGAACTCTCCCTCTGGTCTTCTTGTCACCCTCATTTTCTCCAGGAGCATCGTCTGTAAAGCCACAGTAAAACAAAATATTAAAATAATGTGGATTAAGCATTCTTTTGGATGAAGTGATAAAAAAACTTGGACTACAGCAAAAACATTCAAGGCAGTGCTCAAAAGGTACACATAAAGTAGATTAGATAACTTGGTTTCAGTTTTAAACTTTATGCAGAAAATGAATTGAACATAACATCCGGCTGCTACTTTCCCACTTAAATCCTAAGGAAGCTGCCATGGTGGACTTAAAGTTCCTGTGACATGCCCATTCTTGAAATACAAAAAGTCAAAGAAAACATCTTTATACTTGAGAAAATTGGCATAGTACACATGAATTTACCCATTTTGTCACATAACTAGCCTACTTTCTTTTGAATTTGCCTCAGTCAAAGTGAAACAGGAAGTGACATCAAAGGGGAACTCATAAATAAAATAAACTTGCTGGTTTCTGTTCATTAAAACAATTTTTTAAACTTTAAATCTTCTTCATCTCTCTTTGATAGTGACTAAAAATAATCCAAAGAAACATCAGATTCTTTTCTACAGTCTGTTTTGTTAGCTTTTGTAACAATGCTTTGTTCGCATGCAGACATTCCCTTTTTACATCACTTCCTGTTTCTTCACATGCAAATATCTCAACAATCGTTCATCTCAGGGACGTGAAATTTGTTTTGCAATATGTTATCATTGTTATCTTTCCAAAAAATGCATTCATGTTTATTGCAAAAATTTGATGTCACAGGCACTTTAAGGCCTCTGTTCATTTTGCTTTAACTATTCGCTTCCAGAAGGTGACTGTTCTACCTGGAAGCAGACATTTACAGATAGACAAAGGGATGAAACTCATGGATGGAGATAGCGCACGGAGGAATTCATCTGCCAAAAAACGGTGCTTTAACCGGGACAGACAGAAAGTGTAGACTCCAGCTCCTGGGAAACCCCGCGCAGTGACGTGTACCACAGTGGGAGGGGTTTCCCAGGAGCCCAGCTAGGTGTGTATCAGGTGCTATGAAAGATGTGCAAAAACCAACAACGAACAACCACGCGAGTCAACTGTTCGGCTTTGGATGGCCTTTTTTTTTTTTTAGATATTTCAACATGATTGTAAGGTTGTTTATTTGTACCTGAATAGAAGCTGAAGTCACCAATCCTGCCTGATCAAACTCCAAGGAAACAACATGAGAGAAGCGACTTGCATTGCCGTTCATACAAGTGGAGGCGTTTCCAAAAGCCTCCAAAACTGAATAGACTGCCTGCCATTTTTCAGCTGCAAGAGACACAAAAAAAGGGAGAAAAAGTTGTGTTTAGGATTTCAAAACTCAGTAATTAATACTTGGAAGACATTCTAAAGTCTTTTAATTTTGAGTACATCCTTTCCAACCTACTAGAGAAAGTTTTATTGGCGCTTCCAGCAACAGTGACGAGATACTGGATAATATGCTGACAGTTTGTCGTCTTTCCGCTTCCACTCTTGCCAAGGAGGACGATGGACTGATCCTGGCGAGTAGTCAGGAGGTTCCTGTAGGCGGCCTGAGCCATGCTGTAAATGTGCGGGGCGGTGTCTTCTTTTCTGCAGCCCTTGAACATTTGCATCACCTGAAAATGAAAAACAAAATCAGTGTGAATAAGAGAAAAAACAAAAGGAAGCATATAATAAAATTCTCTTTACACTCCTATTGATGTAGACACACGAGAGACGTGTCCTTACATGTTCAGACCGCTGCCTACCTTCTCAGAATACATAGAGGGGGCACTAATGGGGTTAATGACCACCATGTTGGGCCCAGCGTGGGTGTGCACCAGGTTACTGCCGTAGCGCTGCCGCAGGGAGTGCATCACGCTCGACTCATTCAAATACTGCAGAGAGGCCAAGTCCTCCACTCGGTCAAACAACGGAGGGTTTGCCTGGAGTTCAAAGGCAGAGGCGGTCACACACACACACACACACACACACACACAGACACACACACACAAGCTGATGGTGTGTCATCCATTATGGATGAGGTTCAGAGTTGATTTTATGATTAACTACCTTTTCCGCATCATCTTCGTCCACGTCCAATAAAGATCCATCACTCTCCAGACGGATTTTTACCTTCCCCTCTGGCAGGCTGCCTGACTCGGCCTTCAGAAGTGTCGCTGCATCATCACAAAGTGAGAAATTCATTTATTTTGACATGGGGTCCTAACCGGAGTGCAAAAACTTCCATCTCATCACGCACGCCTGATGGCACGGGTTGGTTTAATCTCTTTCAATAAAGCCAACATGCTTCCATTTGGAGAACATGGTGAGTCTAAATACACGAGGTAAACAAGAGTAGATTAATGAAATGACATCTTGTAATATCAACATTTTGAAAAGTGCTGCCTGTGCTTCGAACGCCCACTTCGGCAATTTTTGAAATGCCAACCAGAAATAAGATTGCTAGAACTCAGCCGTTTGGATCATTAAGTAGGCAAAGGAATGTACGGTATATCACCCACTGATAAAGTTTTAGCCATTATGGTCAAACCCTGATAATAACATTATGTGCAATCTATGTGACATTGCATAACGCTATGGTCAGAGTGTAAAGCCTTCAGACTGGTAACCCGAATCAGGTGCAGAAAACCAATTAAGTTCTCAGCTGAATGTTTATTTTAAGATCTAAAGACTCCATTTCACTCCAAGCCTATTTGTGGCTACGAAGACTTAAAAATGATCACATATACTTACAATATTTATAGAAAACCTGGTCACACCCCAGATTTGATGTCATTGTAAACAAGGAAGTACCCTTAAGACAGCTCTACATTGCTAAAATATAATACATGTTTACACTGATGGGGCGAGGGTCATGTTACGCTAAATAGAGACTTGTTGATTCTCTTAGTGTTTAAGTCAATTATTACAGTTGATCAAAGTATAAAATATAAGACTGTATCTAAAATTTATTTAATCAACCGCAAAATACTCAATAAGAGTACAGGCTGTGATTGACTCTCAGCTGCTACAACAGAACATTGTAGCTAATAAGTCATACAAACCCAAGGAGAATCCATCCTTGTGAACCAGCCACACTTTTTCCGTATTGTACCAGGCTTTCTCTGCTCGTATCTGCTCCTCCGTCTTCCCCTGTCCAAAAAAAAAAACAAAAAATCAGAATGAAAAAATAACATGTCGAAAAGTATAAAATACTTATTGAATCAAATATCATGCTTACAAACTTTCTAATTGCTTCCAAAAAGGAGATTTCTCCCAACAAGAAGTGGATTATCTTTTCATAACTTTCACATGAAAAAAACATAGCGATACTGTGAGCAAGCTCATTTCTTTTCTTTTTTCTCATGCGATCAGTCGCATAATATTGAGATCTCTGGTTTTGTTTTGATATTTCACCACCTGATATGTCCATTACACCAGCAGCCCTCTATAAAATAACTATGACTCACCTTTTAATGCACCCTTGAAAGCACTCAGAGTGTTCACTGAACTCACTGAGGGTTACTATCATATCTTTATAATAGCAACATGGGAGAAGGTGAGATTTTTCTTTTTTTTTCTGCTTCACACCCAAAATTGTCTAAATATTAAAAAGAAAATGTATCAGAACATTAAAAACAATAAGATCAAAATTAGATAAGGAATAAATAAATATTAAACACCAGATTTTTAGATTTTCTTTCTTTAGGGTGTTGACATATAGAAGATATTTAAGGTCCAATAAAAGTTTGAATCGAATAAAACCAGCACAGATGGTGTGTTTTTTTTTATAATTTCAACAACACTAAAACTGGTAATGAGTCACTCTGTATCCTGCTGTTGCAGCTGTATATTAGCTTTATGTGTATAGTTCAAGTTTCCACAGAACTCGTGTATTAGGGTGAATATTGATGAACTGTTCCGATGAGTGACCAATCAGGGTTCCTGGAATTTTATTGAAATGACCAAAAGTAGCCAACATAACTTTTGTTTTTTCCAAGAAACATAAATAGACTGAAGCAAAAAGCAGTCTGCTATACATTGTCCTGAAACGTCAACAAATGATTTCTGACATGGAGTAAGGCAGCTTCTTTACCACAGAGACTTCAACAGGGGAGGCTACAAGGAAGGCCTGGGTTTCTAGGAGGAGAAACTGCTCCACTGATTACTACCACACAAAAATAAAAAATAAAAACCACACAAACAACGATGCAGTCGGGGTTAACGAGCAGTTGTAGCCGTGATCAGACCTTAGTTGCCGCTGCGTGTGCTGCCTGAAGGATGGCCACAGGGTCCTCAACAAGCTTGGACTGGAGAAGGGGAAGGATCACATTTGATTGATTCAAAACCCATACATCACATTCAGCTGTCGTTTTCAAATGCTGCTCAACAGATTACTGCTCCAACGTAAAGATAGGTGACAAGCTATTAGGTGTAAGTACATACAACCACGGTAACAGGACCAAAATCAATCAAAAAACATGTGTCCAAGAAACTCAATTAGACTGAGTGATTTGGTGAAGTAATTCATGTTTATCAGATTAATAGTCACACTTACCAGCACCATACGGTTAGTTAGAAATGCCAAATGCTTCTATTAGAGCAAAACAAAAATGTCCATGCAAGTAAAGTTTGGTTGAAGAAAACGGATCACAAGCCTGACTCAATTATAATTTATCTGAACGGTCTAGCTTTGCAAAACTTACTTTAAAATTACATTGATGCATTTAATTGCTTTTTATAGATCACAGAGAGTAAAAACTATCAACAAAAAGAAAAGAAACTGTTGCTTTGATGCATCTTCTCTTCATTTTCAGCTACAATTTCTCAAGAATAACACCTCACTAATAAAAATCTATATTAATAATCATTGTTTTATCCATCAGCTGACAAACCAGCTGTGTAGAACAGCCTCTTTGCAACGCCCCCATAAAGATAGCAGTACTAGACCGCGTGTGTGTGTGTTTCCAGAGTGTGTGCAGGGGTGGTGACTGTCAGCTCCTCTGTCTCTGACCGACATGAAACCAAACAGATTTTTCCTTCTTAATTGCACATTATGTTCCTTCTGACATGCACCAGGCTAAAGTTCAAGAGTCATCTTTTTGCTCAAAGCAAATTTGTGATTCATCACAAAACATCACTTTCAGCTAATTATTCCCATCTATGACAGCTTTTCTTCACCTCATCAAATACTTTTTTTTTTTTTTTGTTAATGGTGCTTCAATATTGATTTAACTGACAGAAAATCTCATTTCTTGCTATCCCTTTTTCTAACATTTTTGACTTCTGTTTCTGTTCAGAGTTTGTTTTTCTCCTGTACTGCATTATTTACCATTTTCCGAGCTATTTATTTTTATTTCCTGTCCTGACACATGAACATCTTGCTTGGTTTACTTGTGTTTGCCTTTTAAAGGCTCAAAAGTTTTCCTGTGCTTGTTTCAACACGGATGGAGCATAAATTGTTGTGTCTTGTTCATGTCTGCGTGGTCTTGTGATGGACCAGCGACCTGTTTATGGCGCAATCTGCCTTTAGTACTATGAGTGCTGGAGATAGGGACCAGCTCCCTTCTAACATGAAAAGAAACAAGCAGAAAAAATAAAATGGATATGAAAAAAATATTGCATAAATTGTGAAAAAAAAAATACTGAATTGTTCTGAGGCACGTTTCACTCACTAAAGAAAGGTAAGAATATTCCCTAAAAATAAAAATGGAAGGTAAAAAAACAAATAAAATAAAAATGAACAGAAACACATCAAAAAAAAAAACTTTTCAAACCTCCAGTTACCAAAACTGGGCCTTTTGTTAAATAAACAAAAAAGAAATTGAGAACCAACTTCACAGCATCAAACAAAGTAAAGAAAAGAAAAGGATAACAAGCGCAAAAAGATTGTCATTCCGTTCGTGGCAGGAGTGTCAGAAAAAGCCCAAGAGTTTATAGGCTTGAAGCTCTGCAGCTTTCAGTTTTAAATTGAGCAAGCTCCTCAGAAGAGAGGCGAAACATCCTCGAGATTAAAAAACAAAGAAGTCTAGTCCTATTCAATTTATCAGGACTACTATGTCCTGGATGACTGAAAATCTATACCAGCATTTCACAAAGTCACACAGTTTAAGTGTATAATGAAAACAGAAGTGTCCTCCAATTGTGGCAATTCCTACTTTAAACTTAAGCCTCCTATCATAGTAAAACTGGTTTTGTATTATAATAAAACAGCTATACAGGACTACAAAATAAATATAATCTAAATGTGAGCATAAGGATTAATGTAGATATATGTACTTTAATACACACTGATCTCAGAAGAAATTTAATGCTGATTTAGTAAAGTTAAACTCCTCAAAAACTTGACCAAGAACACAAACAGACCCGAGTTTTGTTTATGACATTAGTACATTCCAGGCCTCTGTGTGAACCCAGGAAGCAGCATGGGGTCAAAGACATGCAGACAAGCACAAAAGAGCAAACCAGAGAAGGGTCACAGCAGAGGAGTTCATGCTGAGGCTCCCATCGGTCTGCAGCCAAGGGAGAGCCAAAGGTCAAGCAGGCCGTACCTGAGAGCGTTTGTGGCCTCCGGCACGCTAGAGCCATGCAAACAGCAAAAAAACACAAGGGCAGGGTAGGATCCAGGGGCCCACAGAAAAGCAAAAAGAAAACATATGACTTGAGTCAAGTAGAGGTGAAAACAAGGAGAAAGAAGAGGGGGAAGTCTAAAATTTAATCCTTAATCCACTGAGATTACTTTGCTGTTGAAACCAATATATCAATGCAACAAAATGAAAGCAAAGGCAAATGATAATTTTGAAAAATCTTCTTAGTTTTAACTTTTCAGGATTGACCTTTGAAGATCACAAGACCCTGTTCAGACCTGACATTAACAACCATTCTGTACAACTGAACATCTGGTAGTGCTAAATACATGTGTGAAAGGCTGATTCAGATTACCTTCAATCAAACCATTACTTCTCAACAAAACATCCTTTTTATTGACATTTTATTAATTAGGTTGTATTTCCGAGATGCAGTGTGGTGAGTTTTAGTGTTTTGATTGTTTTAAAGCTGATTGGACCCACATTATTGACTGTGAGCTATAATGTGTTGTGTCAATCACAGGACAACAATCTGAGGAATATAAAAGGAGACATATCATGCTTTTAAATCCGTGTTTTTCACATTTAAAACATTCAGTTGGGGTCCATATAAAGTGGAACTCTAAGGTTTTGGTAACAAAAAAAAAGAGAAAACTGAACAGGTTGAAAAATGTGACCCAAACAGAATCTAAATATAACTTTGCAGCAACGAGTCAGACAAAATTTAACTTTTCTACACTTCTAGGGACTCCCAAGTACATAACAAAATGCATTTAAGGGCTAAAAAAAGTAGATTTTGCAGGATATGTCCCCTTTAAGTTGCATTATATTCACCTAATTGAACACAGCTCTGATGTGAGAAAACAAGTGCAACAACTCGAGAAGAAATTGTGGATAAAAGAGGAACGGTCACGTCACAGCCTTTTTTCTCCTGGTCCATATTTCAAATAGGTAAAACAAAAAAAAACTAATCAATAATTATCGATATTAACTGATATGAATCATTTTTCAGCCACATCGTCCAGCCCTACTGCTGTCACGCTCATCTGACAGCCCACTGTGTGGTGTGGCTCTGTGTTGCATACAGATCAGATAACAGATCCAATCACAATGGAGTCTTGAGGTGTGCATTTCACTGCTAGGATGAATGCCCCCTATCAAAGCTGTCCAGTTGCAGTCAAATCACACCAGCTGGTTGTTAGTGCCAGGTTCACAGTGGTCTTATGTTGGTAGTGACCTCAAACTTTTTGACCATTTTATTTTCGCTTTAGCTGAGAAAGCATTATAAGCAGTTGGCTCAAGCTCATCACAGTATAAGCTGCAGTAATGCATGACCGGTGCAAAGTGAAAAAGCAGAGATATTACATTCTCATCATCTAGAGTGAAGATCTTTTTGACACGCTTGTAGTCTTCCTCTGAAGGAGTCAGCTCTGGAACCTATAATCCCGGTTTGCATCCAGAAAGCACAATTAATGAACCACAAGTAACTCTCATAACTGCCGAATAGAGAAAAACTGAAATGAAAAAAAGTTGAAAAGCAGCTACGTGTGAACATGAGAAGCACACTATGTGTGTACCTTTGCAGCAGGATGAACACACTCCTGTTCACTCGATGCAGACTGGGAATGAACCAGAGCAACAGAGGATGGTTTGCCATTGGGGGCCACAGGGGAGGAAAATGTCTCCTTTACCTCACGTGTGTAAATGTTCCCAAACAAACAAACACACACACACACACAGATGGAATTAACATGACGACATGATGGTGAGGACGACAATTCCGCTCTAGTCAGAAGCATTCTCTCTTAACGTTAGACTCGATTAATAGAGCTACTAACTAATTTAGTGTTCCAGTTGACTCAATCAGGAAATGCAAAGCGCAAAATGGCTCTTAAAGGAAAATTGGTTAATTAAGTCCTGCAGGGAAAAGAACAACGGTTCACAGCTTTTATTTGTTTTTGCCTCAACAACTATTTGCTGCTAATTTCTTTGAAGTGAATAAAAATAAAAGTCTCATCTGAATTTAAAGCACAAGATTTTAAAAGGAACCTGAGAAAAGCAGTTGAGTTTAAACCATGTCAAACTGTCACAATAATAACATTTAAGCATGTCCCTAATATACGCCACTATTGTTTACCTATTATTATTTCAATTAATGCCCTAACCCCTAAACAAAAAGTGAATATAACAAGATAAATAAATAAAAAACTTTGAATTTGAGGCTTTCTAAAGTCGTTTTAGAGATGACAGGTTGTTTCATGGTTCACAGATATAAACTGATGGTCTATCAGTCAACAGACAGCTTCATCAAACGGTTGAAAACAGTAAATGTTCGGTGTTTGTGTTTTTATATTACTTTTATACAAGTGAATTATGCAGACAGGACTATTATCTTTACTGAGATTTCATGATTTATTGTTTATTGTGATGTGGCTACCTCTGGCATCCCTCTGTAACTGTGCACAGCAAGATTCAAATACACAATTTATCTTATTAAGGTCTGCAATGGCCTACTAATTAAGACCTTCTTGGGTTCAGCTGTGTTGAACCAAGACAACACCTAAACCATGCAGGACACCGACCCTTGAGGAATAACTTTTTCTCCAAAAACACATTGTATTATGACAGTGTCTACTTTAGTCTCATCTCTCCAAATGACATTGATGTTCCAGAAGTCCTGTGGTTTGTTCAAATGAAACGTCACAAACGTATGTCATATTACAACATAATTTTTAGAGAGAACAGGTCTTTTCCAGACAGCCCTTCCAAAAAAGCCAGTTCAGGCTTTTTTTGATTGTCTTGTAATGAACTTTATGCCTTAGGGTAAACAAACGGAGCTAAACAAGTGAACATTGTTCTTTTTAGATGTTTTATCAAATTGCTTGTGTTAAAAGTGCTGGATAGGGTGAACTTTATTTTCCCCATACAAAACTTTTCCATTTTGGCTTTGCTTTTGTGCAATACTGTAAACATGACAGGATACATACAGGTGCTGGTCATAAAATTAGAATATCATGAAAAAGTAGATTTATTTCAGTAATTCCATTTAAAAAGTG
>JAUBOC010000030.1:2658445-2689593 GCA_032275365.1 Anablepsoides cearensis | reverse complement strand
TTCACTTTTTAAATGGAATTACTGAAATAAATCTACTTTTTCATGATATTCTAATTTTATGACCAGCACCTGTATGTTGCATGTCTTTAAGGTTAGATTTGACTAATTGCAGTAACTGTAAAAAACAGTATTATCATTTCATGTAAAACACTAGAACTGTCTCTCTATGTGACTAAAGAAATTTGTGATTTCTTCTTCCATGTGCGTTCATTTTTTTTTTTTTTTTTTGGTTTATGATGTGAAAATACATGTCATACATGTCAACTGTTTTGCTTTGTAGAATGTTTTTGCTAAATATTACCTCCAGTTAAAACAGCCAAGCACAATCAGTAGATTCACAGGGCAGTGCAAACCCTCAGTGATGCTTCAGTTTCCAGTTAGGCTAAAAAGATTTTTCTTGGCCTAAATAATTTGTAAACTAAAGATCTCTTTAGAGAGGTTAGAAACACAAAAATCTATAACAGTTTCTAAAACATTTGAGATATATATATATATATATAAAAATGTCTTCAAAACTAATACATTTTTCTGCAACTAAATTAATTATTCATGGATGTGCAGCAAAGACAATCCCGACTGCATCCTGGTATATTTCACCTGGATTTCACTGTTAGAATGTGAACATTAAATTTACAACTGACTTTAAGATGAGGATATTAGTTCCAAACATAACTCTTGGTTTCTTTAAAAAGCATCCCCAAAGATCCATAAAGTCCCTCTGCCTGAGTAGTTTACAGCTTTTCAGAGTCTAAACTTCACAGAAAGGGATGGTAATGAGTCACAGCTCGGTGCTCGCAGACGGCTTCTACTGACCATCCTGCCAGAGAGCGGGCAATGAACACACACTTATACCCAGTGATGAAGCCTGATCGTGGGCCCACATGTGCACTTTCCTCCCCCTCATTCCTGATGGTTCATTATGTCAGACATAAAAAAACAAGTTCTAATTAAAAGAAATGTTTATGTAGTTTTGTTAACAATAAGGATTAGTAGTATTCTGTCTGGATTAGACTGGACTGGACTGTTAAGCTTAAGGTAAAGTTAGATGGCACTGTATGTATGCATTTATCCTCAGCACAGATGATAAGGGGTAAACATGCACTTTTTTTACTCACTAACTCTGGTTTCTTTACAGTGAGCAGACGAGGCTTTGGTATAAATCCTGCAGGAGGTGCCAGCGGATCTGTCTTCGGGACAGGGATGAATCCCGGAGGTCTCGCCAAGGGATTCTGTTTGGGCAGCACGGGGCTAGACTTTTTGGCAGGGATGAAACCAGGTGGAGGAGTCAATGGATTCTGTTTGGGAATGGGGATGAAACCAGCCGGTGGTGCCAATGGATCGGGTTTGGGAGGAGGGATGAAGGGGTTGAACTTCGGTGGCGCGGGGTTCGCAGCTGCAGGAGTTGTTACGGATAAGGCCTCCTCTTGTTTTTCTTCCTCCACCTTTCTTTTCTCGTCCTGCTTTGCTTCCTCCTTGGCTTCCTCTTTGCGGTCCTGAGTGCGGGTGCGAGGCCGGTGTTCCTTGGTTCTGCCCCGGCCCATTAAACTGGTCAGACCCACGGATATATCATCCTTGTCGGCAGCAGCTCCAGCTCTGGAGAGCCCCGACTCTGACGCAGATGTAGAAACAGTGGCCTGGTTTTGCTCCTCAGAAGGAACTACACGCTGAACAACTCTTCTCATAGCTCTCGCAACTCTTTTATTGCTCTCCTCCTCCCCCAGTGTTTCTGGACCTCCCAAGGCAAGGTTACTACTGAACTCCTCAGAAGTCGGCTGCGGACCACCTGCTGGATCTAGGCCAGGTTTTGTCTCTGCCTGAGGCTGACTACCATCAGACTGGACACAAACAGATCGAGGGAGTTCCGATTATTTTCATGACTGACACAGAAAAACTGCTCAGAATTTAACAGCGTGGTTCTGGGCTCAGAAACCGGTGATAAGATTATCAGTAAACAGACATCCAGGATGTTTTTTATTTGCATCTCTTAAACTCTTTGCACACGTGAAACACAAAAACTTGCACACCTCAACCCGTGCTGAAAAAGTTGATGAAAACTGTCATGCAAATGTGAACTTTTTTTATTCAGAAAATATTCTAGAGATTTTTTTAGATTTTGCTTAGATTCTACTGCTTATATTTAGGCAAGATACTGAAAGAAGAAAACCCTTACACGTAGGGGCAATTTAGAGTTAACAATTAGCCTAACAGTTATGTTTTTAGTCTGTGTGAATAAACCATACATGCATGGAGAGAGCGTGCAAACTCCACTCAGAAAAGTCCCCAACTTGGATTTAATCCGGCAACCTTCTTGATGAGAGACAACAGCCCACCCTTTTTAATTGTTTATTTTTGCTCCTTTATTTGTTCAAATTGTTCATATGATTACTATTAAAAGTTGAAAAGATGAAGTTAAAAAGGCCAGATCAATATGTATTTTTAAGAAAATTTTAAAAAGGTAAATTTGTTACAGAAATATCTAACAAAATAACATATGATTTGTGTTCAAAATGGAGTTAAACCATTACTGTTTTTTCTTTTCATATTTTTCTTTTTTTTTCTTTATTCTTTTTTATTGTTTTTGTTTTGTTATTTAAATTTGAAATTTATTTTGATTGATTTTATCTGAGAAAAAAGGGGCAGATATTATAAGATTTCGTCTTCTTCTGCTGCCTCTCATTTATTTATGTTTGGTATTTTAATTATATGGAGTTTATGTTGTTTTAATGAAATGAATGAATAAATTTACTTTACTTTACTTTAAAAGCAATAGTTGAAATGATGTATAGGTTTTGGAACAACCCAAGTTTGGAGAAACAAAAGTTTGTTTCTGATTGGACCGACGAGTTAATGGCTAGTAGTAGCAGTACCAAGACCAAGTGGATTACTGCCATGCTAAATTACATCCAATCCTCAAAAATTCAGCATGACCATGTGGGAGCAGTCTTTTTCCCACTGCTACTGGACTCATCAACAAGTCCAGGGACCCCCACTGATTCAACCCTCATGACATTAATGTATTAAAATTATGTGTTATATTAACACAATTTTGGACTCATATCATGTGTGCATTGCAATAATGTTCATTTACAATCTCCATCTGCAACAATGTTTACTTGATTTTTTTTTAATTATTATTATTGTATGTTCTGTACTGCGTCGAAATCCTTGCATGTTAAAATACTTGGCCAATAAATCGTATTCTGTTTTTGCTTATTTTATACATTTTTACAATCAAATCAGTTATTTAAGTAGAACTTTGTGATTATGGGTGACAAATGGTGACAGAAAAAGCTAAGTGGTACACTTTCAGCTAGAATATCTTAACTTTTCTGCTGGGATAACTGGGCAATGTGAAACTGACAAAAAACGTTTTTGTTTGTTTCACATGAACCGCTACAAAACTTTTGAGACTGGAACAGTTTTACAACAGCAGTAAACCACTTTGGTCTTGGCTTCGCTCAGAAATAAGCTCCTTTTTTCCAAACAAGTTTGTTCAAAGAGCTTTATACAGCAGGTACATTAATTCTTTATAACCTCTTCACAAAATCAGACTTAAAAAGTTCTTCAAAAGAACAAACACTTTTAATTGTAAGTGAACAAAGACATGTCAAGTTAGTAGATGTAAGAATTATCTCCTCGACATTTAATAATAATAGAATAAAGAATTATACTTATCACACCGTATTCCAGCACTCATGAGCAAATCTCTTCAAACCAGTGCAGGTTAACTAAATTAATAATCTCATAAAACCTCCATCTGAGCCCATGTCTTTAATCTCTGGAGTAACTATTCACTCCACATGCACCTGAGAAAACACTTACATCTGGCTTGTTCTCAACTTTAACCTACAGAAGAAAAAAAAAGCAGCAAGAGAAGATCAAGCCACACATTCATTTGAATAACTTTCAACAAAATCAGCAAGACCGCAGGCATTAAACACAAAAAAACAAGACTTCCCTTTTGCTCCCAGAAGGAAAAGCGTGACCTGTAAGCCATGGCGACGGGTCAAAGGTCATGGATTTAAACTGGACAACGTGGAGTTTAAACTCGTGGAATGATGTGGGAAAAATCAAGAGGCAGCCAAAGAGGCTGGATTCTGCAACTGAGAGATGAAGAGGAGAAGTTTAAGGATGAGCAGGTGGGATATTGTGGACTGTTTTTCCTGTAGACAACAGATCAAACACCAACAGAGCCGTGAGGTAACAGAGGATAGAATACATAAACATGATAAAATAAAATTGTTATTTTTCCTCCACTGAAAATGTGGGGAAAACAACACTTTTTCATGGTAAATTAACATTTATTTCTATAATAAGGATATAAGAAATTTAGGTTATTTGAACGCAACAGTCCAGAAAATGTAGCCAACAGTAAAACACAGCCCAGATCATCACAAGAGCACTCAACTTTCAAAACTTCTGATAGAACTTTTCAATAACGAGAGCTAAATTATGGTGGAGCAAAAGCAAGAAGGCAACTATTTCACCATCCGTGGCCCGGCTTTCATCAGCGTCCACTCCTATAAATAGTTTGAGCAGCAAAGGAGGCCATTCTGAGACGCTATCAGAGCCCCTAATGGAACTGCTAAGCTGAGCGTGTACACCCCCCCCCCCCCCTCAGCAGATCGGCCCCACCGCTCGCCACACACTCAGTCCACCAGAGGCTTGAGTCCATTACCTCCTCTCGGGGCCTGGTTAACCTTCCAATCTTCGCTCAGCCGGCAGAGCAGCGCAGACAGAGCTATAACGTGGGGTGAGACCCGAGTCTGCCAGGAGCACGGCTACTCGAAAAGACCTGAGAGGGTGGGTAACCCCGCGGGGGCGGGGTCAGAGTCAGAGCACCGTAGTGAGGCTGTGGACTGAAGAGTAGACTGGGGGGTGGGGGGGTGTAATGTGAGAGGAGCTAGGCCAGGCGATGGAAGAGGGACAGCTGCTGGAACACAGAGGACCTATTAATAGAATCTGCACAACTACGTCCGCTCCATGTCACACTGCCACGTTATTCTTCTGGCGACACTGAATTAAAAAAATAATAATTTGGCCTTAATGCCAAATTATTATTTTTTTTTTCATTTAAATTCAGCAGAAAACCACCAATAAAACAAAAACCATGATGTTCAACAATATTTGGATTATCAAACTGAAATATATGTTGATAATTTACCAATTAGTGCAATCAAACATGTATTTTATG
This sequence comes from Anablepsoides cearensis, assembly GCA_032275365.1. Classification (NCBI taxonomy): domain Eukaryota; kingdom Metazoa; phylum Chordata; class Actinopteri; order Cyprinodontiformes; family Rivulidae; genus Anablepsoides; species Anablepsoides cearensis. Next base: position 2,684,399 of record JAUBOC010000030.1, on the reverse strand, counting down.
ATACTGTTTAACACAATATTAATAAAGTTTAACAGATAAATAGTCAGTATGCATATTTCTCCACAAGAGGGAGCTATTAACCAATGAACTGGTATATCAGGCAGATATGATTTGCACTCTACTGACCCACATTCACAACCTTACTGCTTGATGGCAAAACCTTTTAAACTGTTCTTACAATAAACACTGTTAATATAACTAAACACTAACACTTTACTTTCTGTCTTGTATTACAGTCAAGTCTCAAAGTGTTTCACCTTTTACAATTATGCTAATCTGCCAATAAAAACCTTTTTATTTTTTTTTCCTTTGCCTTTTGTTTGAAACCTTCAATGTTGTTAAACCAGTTGGGTAAAATCTTAGAGGAATGACTGAAGGCGAACCACCGGCTCAAAGGTGACATGGAAAGTAGTCATTCACAAAAAAAAAAAAAAAAAACACGGAAACGTAGAAACAGGCTCTACTGGTGGGGATGGAGCAATCCAATCACGCGTGTTGTTTTCCTTTCTGTGTGCTCATAAATAGCATTAGTTCTCAAATGAGTAAATCGAGTTACGCCGTCTGCGTTGTTTATTTTGCGACGTGATTCAGAACTGACATTTTGCAACGACTTTGTCCTGTCAAAACGACGTCATTTGCGCAAAACTAGAGCTTTCCTGTAAAACCGTTTATGTTCAGCTCAGACGTTTACATATTAACAGGGAGCGAGATCCAGTCAAACACGCAGCCTTCCTGATCTATCTAGCACAGACTGCTAATCCCTTGGACTCTGTTACTGGGACAAAAGCAATGCACTGAATGTTTGTCCACACAAGGTTAGTGCAGGGCGAAGCTTCAAAGCCCCTACGCCGGGGACACCAATCTATTCCAACCCTGTTAAATCCTTCCAAACTACAACGTTTTGTGACCCAGCTCGTGGACCCGCCCGGACATAAGGTGAAGATTGACTGCAGAGTTTAGAAAAGAAGGGATTTTATTTCAATGCAAAGCATGCAAGGTTAATCTCTAGGGGATAAAGTGCAAAAGCATGTGCCAACATGGTGAGTTCCTGCAGCAAACTGACCCAGGAAGCCTAATCAGGCCTGGTCTCAAAATAATGACAATTACATAACTCACAAAAAATATGTTCTTTAGTTTGTGTTGGGACTATTTGGTTTGTTTAGAGGGGGTAAACTAATAATATATATCTAAAAATACATCTCATTATTAAAAATCCAATATGTGACCCAAATCTTTTTACTCTTACAGTGAATAGGCCTTGCTTAATATGCAAACAATAAAACCCTCAGCTGAGATCTCTGCTCCGATCCATACAGAGCTGACAGCAGATAAGAACACAGACTACACACTGTCAAAAACACAATACAGTCTCAAGACGTTCTGTGGTTATCAGTGTACAACAACCCAAATAATTGCCTCCATTACAATAGTTCCTGCTGGCTGACAAGACAACAAGTATGACAAGTATGCCACTGACTGACACCTGGCACACATGAGTAACACACCCCAAAAAAAAAAAGAAAATGCTGCCTCACTGTAACCACAATAGTCAAACTGTCAGAGCAAAGAAAACAAATTCAGTTTTGTGAATTAGTTAAACCTAAAGCAATTATAAAGAGTAGAGTTATGATTCTGCAGCGAAGCCTTCACCGTAAACCAATCAGTTTGATCTGAAGAAGCCCCACCCATCTGTTTCACTGCCTAAGTAGCATTTCCCTGCTGGTAACAGTAGTGGATGATGTCAATTAAATTAGCAAGTTGGAAAGGCGATTACATCAATTGTTCAATTTTTGATTTATATAGCCATGTCTAAAACAGGAAATGATGGGAATGCATGGGTATCAAATCAAACGGATGAAAAACATGTCTGCTTTTGAGACATTAAAAAACAAACAGGGATAATTTGAATTTTTAAAACCAAAAGTAAGTTATCTGACCGATAATGACTAATAATGTAGAGCTGGGCTATGTCATTTTGTAAAAGTACAGTTGGGTTCTCATTTCATCTCTGGTGAGTTTAAAAGATTAAATCCTTCGTCATTAAAACCCAAACTGACTTTTCACTGAGCTCGTCTTAATCTTCAAATCTTTGCTTTGTTGACACCAAAAGGAAAACCCAAGTGAAAGTTACTTAAAGATGGACAAAAGGTCCACAAGCATGGATAAAGCACTGTCATTTTGGGAAAATTTCTCCTTTGCTCTTTCTTTAAGCAGGCCCAGCCACTGACTCTGTTTGCATAACAAATATGCTAATCTCAAAAATGGAGGATTTTATTTAATGTCAGACAGACTTAGATTGATGTGGGGTGTCTGTTTTTATGACAACCAGGCCCGTTTGTGTGAAAAGGTGAGGAGAATATTATGCATATAAAACAAGCCAGTGCTGTAATCAGAAACCAAACAACAATGAAGCATTAAAAAAAACAACAGACAGCAGAGAGAGAGAGAGCAGGTGTTTAGCTGATACCACTCCTGAGCACGTTTTGTTCAGTAACAGGCTTATATTTATTATTGTGTGAAAGCTTATCAATCTTCACTGAACTTTTTACCTTTTGTTCTGGTTCTGCCTTTTTTTTTCTTCTTTTTTTTTTACTTTCTGCTGCTTTCAGACTTCATTGATTTGTAATTTGTTGATTCTGGCTTTTTTCTGCTTTTTTTTTTTTTTTTTTGCTACCATTCTCCCACTTTCTGCTACTCTGCGTTGTGTGCTTGTTTCTGCTAATTTAAGCTTTTTAGGCTTCTTTCAGCTGTTTTCTGGTAAGCATTTTTCTGTCTTTAGCTAATTTCAACTAATTTGAATATTTTTTCAGTAAAATTAACTTTTTTGTGATAATTTCAGCTTCTTACTGCTTAATAAAGCAAATGTATTCTTTTTTTGTTTCTTTGTGCTAATTTTAGCTACTTCTGCTACTTTTTAAAGCCATTTAAGGCTAGTTTCATTCTCTTTTAGCTTTTTCAAAACAAACTGCAAATACTTCTTTTCTTGTTTTTGGCTCATTTGAAATTTTTCACTCATTTCCCCCATCTGTTGGTTTTAACGTTTCACCTACTTTTAGCTTCTTTTTGCAAATTTTAGCTACATTTTTGCTTTTGTCAGACTTTTTTACCCTTTTTTGCTACATTTCTAGTGATTTTTCATTTGTTTTCCTACTTTCAGCAAAAGTCAACTGTTCAAATTTAACTCACATCAACAGTTTTGCTTTTAACCCTTTTCAGCTTCTTTAGTAGCTTTCAGGTAAAATATTTTAGCATTAAGCATTCACACTGCATTTTCGCAAGAAAGGCAATTTCTCTAGTTATTATTGCATGCTGAATGCAGTTACATCAGTCGCTTCGCAACTTTGAATTGATGACAAAGTCAACACTTACTTGGGACCGTCTCTGCGCTATAGCTTCATGTTTAATAAATAAACAGAGTAGCATCAGCCTAGTCATACTCAACAATGAACAAAATGCTACAAAATACCACATGTATCACAAACTGAATCAGTTGCAGAGCTCCAGATCTAGAAACCAGACCTTAATATAGCCTCCTATAAATGGAGCTGTTACTTCTAGGTCAGCCTCAAAAGCACATTTTCTGTATTTTTTTAAATGGCCCGTCTCATAATCATCAAAACTGGTTGAATGTAGGACAACGAAGCAAATGAAATTAACTGATTGTGGGCTTATTAAGTACCAAAGAAATTAGTACTTCAGTCAAACACTAACCATTTTAAAAATTGTGTACATTTATACAAATAAATCGAACCAGGACAAGTAGTCCATTGAGTTGTTGAAAAGATGCGATCAGCTAAACTATCATAGTTTAGGTACATAATAAACTACACAAATATTTAAACTACAGGCATATAGGACATAAAATGGTAATTTTACTACATTTTCTTTAACTACACCAGGATAAAAAGAAGGATTTATCCTATTAAAGTAGATAATCCACTCCACCTGACTTTACTGATGTACCTCAAAGTACTGCACAGAACCTGTTATTTAAACTCTACTGCCAAAGCACCGAACGACAACAAACAAGCTCAAATTAAGGTGTTTGTTGTGTCGGCTAATAAAGAGTTTAACTTGATGGCCCTCGGCTTGCCGCTCTTGATTACACTGCAGAGAAAAGAACGGAACGGGCCGCCAGCCAAGTCTTCAGAGACCATATGGCCATGGGCTGTGGTGGCGCTTGGGCCGTTGTTTCTTTCAGCGTCCCATTGTTTGGTCTCAAAAGACCGGGGGGCTGGGAGGGGGGATTATATGTACACCAGAACACGTTCTCTCTTTCAAAACACACACACACACACACATAAAAAAAGATTTAAAAAAAGACACTCCCCCTTACACACAAGCACAAAATCACATTACCATTGTCATAACAGTTCCACTCGTAATCTAGACATCTATAATCCACAAGATACGGGTGTAAAACCGCAGACTCAAACTAGCTGAGGGAAAAGGGTTTTGTTTTATATAGCTGGTAGTAACTTTTACTCCAATTTGATAAAACGAATGTGAATCTAAAAAAATATATATTTTTCTTTTTTTAATGTAACTGCAGACGACCCAAACCCAGAACTTCATTTTACCTGTACATTCATTTGTGCATTTCAAAGCTGAAAAATAGTTCAAAAATAGGTCAGGTCAGCCAATGGAGGGTACTGACGAGGAAAATCAGGAAAAATAAAATAATATTAAAGTGATATTAACAATTATTTTAATCTTGATTCGAGAGTAAAACAACATCTGTAAAATCTGTATGAGCATCATTGCTGAAAAAGAATTAATAATGACTCAAAAACACAGAAGCGAAAAGAATTACGTCCTTCACACATGGTGCATAACATGAAACAACTGAAGGATTTTGGAAACAATTCAGTGCATAAGAGGTAAGATTAAAGGCCTAAACTGATCACTCATAATTCTTGATCCTTCAGACAGCACTGCATTGATAACCACTACTGGATGATAAAAGCCCCATAATCCAGGGATTACTTTGCGAAACCTATGTAAAAAAAAAAAAAAACTACCCGGTACATTATTAAAAGGACATTGTGGGATTTTATTTAGTTTGATCAGTTGAGGTTTCTGTGTCTTTAGAAATGGGGGGGGGGGGTGGGGCATCTGATGGTCAATTAGTGAAACCAAATTGGTTTTTCGTCCTGTAAACACAAATGCTTGAAATTCATTTGCAACAAGACTAAACTGTATAAAGCAAATTAATTTTGTTACAATCTACTCGAGCTTTTAAGGCAAAAAACAAGAGTAAAAATTCTTACCAGTGCTACAATTTATTGTAGGAATGCTGTGAATGCACAAATGTATTCATATTTTCTCTGTAGAAGTAACCTTTATAGCTAAAACACAAGATTCCTAAAAGCAGAACTTAATATTTTAAACATGCTTTTTGCTTGTTTTTTTAAATAACCACAATATTCCAGGCAACTCTCAGGTGTTGCTAAGGCCAATTAAGAATCTACCAAAAATTAATTGGACAAATAACCAATCAATCTTTTTATCTTTGGATGTGTGTGCTGGAAGAATAAGACAATTTTATTTCAAATGCTTCCAAACTTTTTAACATGTCTGTTATATAATGTGAGTAAAAACAAAGGAAACCTTTAAAAGTGCTAACACTCAGTTTGAAATATGGAACAGACCCTTTTTTGAAGTGGGATTGATAATGTCTGGGAATTTAAAAATAGACTTTTATTGATTTTGGTTGTGCACACGTCACACATCCTACAGTATGTGAAAACAAACTGTACTCTAGTGCAATGCCAATGCATTGAAATATTTTCAAGTATGGTCACAAGTCATAAACACCAATAGACAAAAAAAACATTAATGAGGGAAATGTATTTACAAGAAAAAGAAGCCATTCACACAATAAGTAGTACTCACATCAGACATTTCCTTGGGCAGACCTTGAGTGCTCCTCAGCCAGGTGCGGCTCAACTCGCTCAGCTCCAAAATCGGCTGCACCTTCAGCCGGACGCACTCTCCAGACTTACGGATCATCTCCACTATCTCGTCTCGGCTCTTGTTTTCCACATTGACTCCATTAATCTCCACTAGCTTGTCCCCAGGCACCAGGCCCAGAGCCCAGTCCTTGGTGCCCGCCCCCGGTTCGGCAAAATGCACCAGACGCCGGGAAACTCCACCGTCGGGCTGCCTCTCAAACATGGTGGTCCTCCTCAAAGAGAAGCCAAAATCCCCAGTGTTGCGTCGCTGTATCTCGAGCTCCCGCGAATCTGGTACTGATGGGGGAACAAGCATCGGCAACTCCAAGTTTGTGCCGGGGAAGGTGGTCTCCACCACCTCGGGTATGTGAACCTTGACGGCGCGTACTGGGTTGGGATGGGACACCGAGTTCATTGTCCTTTTCTGAACAGAGGGACTCGAAGTTGAAAAGGAACTAGTTTCTTTGGTCTTTTGATTTGTACTGACCTGCCTCTGAACCCCCAACGAGTTTGCTTTAGCTAGTTCCCCGAACTTTGCCGCCCTCTCCTTCACGGAGCTGCGGTTATGCTCTACTTCATTTCCGTCTTTATCAGACGTACTTGGACACGATTGGCCCACATCCTGCCTGTAAGTTTTGGGAAGGGGCTCTGCCTGCAGGTTGGTCAGGCTGAGCTCCGTGTTGGTCACCACTTTGATTGGAATTGGGTTGGAGATCTCCAACTTTTTCTTGGCACCCCGTTTGGAGCTGCCCGAGTGGAAGATATTCCGACGTATGCGTATCTCATCCAGGCTGTTCAGCTCTGCCTGGGACATAGGATCTTTCTTCTCCTTCTTGTCTTTTTCTTTTTTGCCCAGGTCCTTTTCTTTTACCTTCTCCTTCTCCTTGTCTTTCCTTTTTATGTGGAACATGCTTGGGCCTTTTGCAACGCTATTTGCCTATTTGATTTGATGAGTCAGAAACTTTTACAGTGCTGATAAAACTACTTGCAAAGTAGGTAAGGATGATGTGAGGTCACCTGTGAGGGAAATATAAAAAAATGGAAAACTTAATGAAGCCTAGTGCTGCAATCATAGCTTTACCAGAAAACATTCAAGACAATCCCTAGCCAATTTAGTAAAGTTTGGTGAATAAGTTAGAGATACACATTTAGAGCACTTAGGTTTAAAACACTTACTTCAAGCTGAGTGGATATTTGCTATTTAATCCTTACATTTATTTCTCATAATCAAACTTTTCAAATGGTATTTCTTACATTTTAACATGGAAGAATATGAAATTAAGATTTCCGATCCCCCTAAAGTAGACTACACTACCTGTAACACTGTTGTTCCAAGAACCCCACCCCTGCTGTCAGTATTAGCTAAATTTCCAGTCCCAAGTTCCTGTCTAAAAATGTCTTCATTAGCTGCAAGTCGAACAGAAAAAGTTAGCAGTAATTAATGCACGTCTTCGTTTTCCTTTTAGTTTTAGTATCCGATTGCTGACATGTCAGATGGTGCATGTTACCCTTTCAAACTTTTGCACGCAATTAATATTTATAAAATCAAACTACTATTTATCTGCATTTTGGGGATTTATAAGTCTAAACACAGTTAAGGTGATTTATGATACCTAGTTTTTTTGAACTAGTAATTGGTTTTTCAGATGGGTTATTTTGCACTGTTTCATTTTTAGACAGTGAAATTAATTTATGTCCTCTGTGATAGGACAGATAGGACAGAGGACAGTGAGACAAAAATAAATGAAATGAAAACAAGTTTGCCATTCAGACCTCCGGCCACCACAAGCCAAAATATCAGACAAACTCATTGATCATTTAAGCTTTTGGACTCGGATCATAACTTTTATTTTTTTTCCATATTTTGTTAGGATATCTATTTTCCTTGTATGCAAGACCAGAATGTTACATTAGGTTGAGTATTGATTTATTTTTCCATTGTGATTGTCAAACGAACAGCAGATAGAGTTTTTTTTTTTATTATATATTATTTTAAATGTTCTCGAAGTTAAACACAGACCTGCTATAAATGCAAAATGGTAATGATATATCCCTCTTCTTCATGTTAATGATGGTGTTTAGTAAATTGAGAAGCTCTGTTCTTGGATGCTGACAGTTTGGCTCCACTTATGGCATCAGATTACAGAGATTAATGCATTTTCACTTAACTGAATGTCATTCATTGTAATTTGTTAAGAATAAATCAGTAAAAATACTAAATAAGATATTTTCATTGGAGGAGGCATCTTTCATAGAAAAAAACGCGCACAAACATTGATTAATTAAAAATAAAAGAAGAAAATGATGGCACAAACAACATGAACAAATACTGTTTGTTATGTATTTTACTGACATCTTTCAATTTTATTTGATTTCTGGACATCATCCCTCTCTATATTCTGCACAATTTGAAAGTGTTATTTTAGTTCTTTACTCTTCCACATCTGTGACACAATTTATGTGAAGTTGGCCCAGATACACAGACTGATAGGGGCGTTGAGTTGCTCTCAAACTGTCAGCATCACCACAAACTGATGGAGAACATTTGGGCTTCAAATAATCGACTGAAGCTGCCAGCAAACACAGTAAAAAGCTGCACGGGTCTGTCCTGTACATATAAACAGCATATTCACATTTCTTCACATTTACTCCAGGGTCAAAACGGTTGTGAAATAGCAGAAAATTAATCCTCCATTACTTTAAAGCATGTTCTAGTTACAGTAAGTGAGTGACATTTGTGTTTCTGAAGTCTAGTGTAGCTTGTTTTGTCGCTTTGACAAGTCCTCAGCCTGGCCATAATGCTCTCTGCCTTTAATCTGCTTTGCCCTCGTTCTCTAGCCATGGCTTTAGGGAACACATTCAGCAGATACAAATGTCACTGATGAAAAATATCACCAAGCCAAAGCTCTCAAAAAGCATGAGAACCACTTACCTGGAAATGTTTAAAACTGACAGCGTTGTTGTCTTAACTAGGAGAAGTTTTCGGCATTTTCCTCCTCGCAGTAATTGACTGTAGGTGCGGGAATGTACTGGTGATGCCTTCAAAGGCTATCCCAAAGCTCCGATTTCCGAACACTGTGGGATTACTATGGTCGGAGGTAAACAACCCGAAATAATTCAAACGTCCTTGTTACTGTATTTTGAAAATTATTAAAATAAAACAAATGTGGTACAGTACAGTAAAGGAATAGAAACAATTGTAGATAAATTACTGAATAAATATAATAACCTATATAGTCTAAGCTTTAAAGTGAAATAAGAAACATCTGCTATGCTTTAACATTTAAAATTCAACACGTTTAAAATTTAGTATTTTAGCAAGATAATAATTGGGTCGTCAATGTTTTAAGAGTTCTCAATAAAATTATTCCCAACAGTACGTGAATGCATCAGTAGTGCACATTGGAGAGCAGTGACCCCTCCTGGACTTTTTGTTCACTGGAATCAATACAAGTTAGTTCGATGCTGTCAGAGCATTGCTGGACAAAATCTTTACATAAAAGATTTTGCAAAACATTGGCAATGCTGATTTTTGTCTTTACTTATCAATAAATATATATTATTGCCTTAAAAAACTGTTGAGTAATAAAGACAAATGTGCTAAATCAGTTGTGGATGCCATTTTTCATAGGGTTGACTTCAAAAGTTAATTTGTTGTAAATGTACATACATATTTTTTTACATATGGTTACATCATTAAATTTAAATTAAAACCATTCAGTGGTTCATGAGATATTTTGCTAACGAAGAACTAGGTTGACCCTGAAATTATAAGCATAAATCATGCAGCACTTGGAGTATATGTTCTAACTGATTTTCAGCTAATAACACACCAATTTTTAGCACATTATCTGACTGCCATTAATTTTTATGTAATAAAAATTAGCTGCTTTTGTAGTTGTAAAGGTCAGTTGGCTGTGGCGGCCATCTTGAATGAGGTGAGTAAAGTAGGAGTGTGTAAAAGTAAGAACAAGTTACAACAAAAATTATTTAAATAAAAAGTTTCAACAAAACCAACTTTAAAAAAGGCTTGGTAATAATTTAAACCAGTTTTTTACTACAATAAACAAATACCCAATGAGCCATAAACGGTTTTAAATTTTATTTTCTTTTTTCTTTTTTTGATGCAATACAATAATTGTTTTCAAAGTCTTGATACAAACATATTACATTCATGAAATATCTTACTAGACCTTAAGAAATTATTACAAAACATTAAAAATTACATTGTTTAAAATTCAATCCAAAAATTTATTTCAAAGAAAATGTAAGATGTGAAAAAGTTGGGATAATCTGTAAAAATTTTAATAAAAATGCAATAATTTACTAATCTTATAAACCCATATTACTTACAGTCATAAACATGTTGGAACTAAGAAATTGTACCAGGATCAGCTGATGGAGGTTTTGGAGGGAATGTTGTCCCATTTCTGACTGATGTAGGATTTTAGTTGTTTAGCAAGTTATTTAGTTCTTTGCATACTTTTTTGTTTCCTGATGGGTCAAATATTTTTACATAGTGAGAGATCTGGAATACATGCAGAACAATTTAGCACCTGGACATTTCTACTATTAAGCCATGTTGCTGTTGTCGATGCAGTATGAGGATTATTATTGACTTGCTGAAATATGCAAAACCTTCCTGAAAAAGACATTATCTGGATGGGAGGATATCTTGCTCTGAAACTAGTTTGTGCATTTCTACATTGATAGTGTCTTCTCATATTTGTAAATTGCCTAAACCTTGAATGGACACTAATGAACCCTTATACTATCAATGAAACAAGCTTTTGAACTGTGCACTGATAACAGACTGGATGGTCTCTCTCCTTTTTAATATAGGAGACATGGCATCCAGGATTTTCAAAAACATTTTGACTTTTCTGGATGATGTTTATTTCTTTTCTGCACAGTAGAGCTTTAGATTGCATTTGTGGCTGGCACAGTGAACTGCGTTTACAGGCAGTAACTTGTGAAAGTGTTCCTGAGTCAAAGCAGTGGTGCACAGAAGCAGATCTGTTTTATATCCTGGTAGAAGGAATACGGACTTGTACAAAGAGTTTGGAAAATTTTAACTTAAGTTTATTAAAATGAAAACAAAAAGCTAACATAGCAGCAGAACAGACTTACAGAACTGATAGCAAGAAAAAGAAGGCACAATGAGCCACAGAATGAGAAATGAGGAATAATACTGACAGATAGGAGTTCACAATGTAAAACATATTGGCTTTGTAAAGTATGCAAAGCACTGCATTGTGTTTCATTTAGATTTTACATGTTTTTCCATCTTTTTCGGAAATAGTGCATTAGTGCACACAAAGGTTTGAATAATTCACAGCCAAGATTTTTTACCTCTTCCTATTTTGGCAACGTTGTGAGGTCTAGTTTTGCTGCGATCCCGTTCGTCTGAAGTTCTCTTTGAGGTGCACTCCAAAGTCGAGTCTGTCTCGAAGGAGATGGCCGGGACCTGGTTTGGGACCCCGCCGCTTCTGTCCCGGGACATGGCCGCGGTCGTCTGCAGGACAACTCTCCCACGCAAGGAGTGTTTGAGCTCGAGCAGCAGTGGGTTGCTGTAGGAATACAACTCCACCTGCTGCATGGGCTCTCTGTTCGACTCGCAGCACAGGCAGCACGCAGAGAACAGCACGCGGAAGATGTAAATCCAGCCCAGGTAATGCAGCTCCACGATGTTCAAGATGAAGCAGCCGAGGCTGACGCTGAACATGAAGTTCAGGAAGATGGTCTTCTCTGTTGCTCGAGACACAAAGCAGTCGGTCCTGTTCGGACAAGGGTAGGTCTCGCATCGGAACAGGTGTGGAACTTCGAATCCAAAAAGGTAGTACTGCCCAATCAGGAAGATAATCTCCATGATGGAGCGCAGCACAACATGGACAATGTAGATAAGCAACACTTTGCTTGAAAGCTGTGTTGGATCCTCACCCACTTCTCTAATCTCTCCCTCCAGCTGGTTCCTCTCCTCGTATTCACTCTCCTGCGAGCTCCAGTCCTCGTTTGTGAAAGCGGTGTCATAAGAACTGCCGGCTTCCAGGACCGTCTCTTTCTCCACTCTTAAATGCCTCGGCCTTTCAAGCAGAGACGAGGCCTTGGGCATGCCATTAACTTTCCTGACCTCTTTGCTCTCCTTCTTGGTGACTTTTTGCAGGACGTAGACGATGTAGAAAATGGAAGGTGTGGAGACCAGGACGATCTGGAAGACCCAAAAGCGCAGGTGGGAGACGGGAGCGAACGTGTCGTAGCAGACGTTGTTGCAGCCGGGTTGCAGGGTGTTGCAGGTGAACTTGGACTGCTCGTCGCTGTACACGGCATCCCCCACCAGGGCCACGAGCATGATGCGGAAGATGAGCAGCATCGTCAGCCAAATCTTGCCAATAACCGTGGAATGGTTTTGAACTTCTGTAAGGAAACGACCAAGGATGGACCAGTCCCCCATTTCTGTGGACAAGCAGTAGATGAGAGACTATTTACAGGAGGTATCAGCCAAAGCATGTATCATATTGTAGATGAATGTCTTGACATTTTTGGAAAAGAAAAAGTTCAAACAATCAGGTGTTATTATTAAATATTGGGTTTTTGATTGTTGGTAAAGGAACCATCAACGCATACGCAAAGTGAAGGCTACAGAACATGCATTGATGGGATGCATGTTAGAGATGCAACCTTTTCAAACAATTTGAACTATTTGAACGGTTCCTTATAACGATGGATAGTTACGGACAGTAAAGACCTGTTTGCAGTTTTATTCTTTTTTTACTCCTCATAATATCTTCATTTTACAATCACTCCTTATTCACTTTTTCAAGAAATACAAGCAGAGAGGTGGAGTACAGTAGCTAAAAGGAAGGGGTGAAGGGGTTCCGCTTAAAACACATGGTTCTCCCACATGATGACATACAGTGTACATGATGACGTATCTTCCTATGTGATGGTATAACTTGTTCAAAATCGTACAGCTCTGTTGAAAGGTTCTATGGAACAAACCAATCGTCAAGATCTGCATTTCTTCAAAGAGTCAGTCGTCTTGCATATTGCCTTTAAAGCCACCGTTTTACATTAATATCAACTTAAATTGAGAAAATACAAGATTAGGAGTCAATTTGGTCAAATATTCACAAGATGCCATGCTCTGATATCTTGTAAATGTAAATGACTCTCTCTACTACCACATCAAATTTTAGTTCAATGTCGGAAAATTTCAGTGGGTCATATCCATGTTTATGTTCATTCATTTTGATAGGTTGTAGCAGCCATCTTGAATCTGTCAAGCTCCAAAACGTATCCAGTTATAAATTTATATTTAATGACGATATGAACGATAGTTTCCTGAAAGTTTCATTAAAATATGTCTAGTAATTTACGAGGCATTTAACGAACAAACAAAGACACACACACAGACACAGGCAAAAACTTTATCATCCACCTCATCTTTTCGGCAGCATCCGATAACTTAAGACTCTTTCCAGCTTTCTCAATGTGTTATCCTCACTTGAGTCAAATACATTGAACAAATAATCTGTCATCGTTATCTGAGAACTATTTACAGCAATTGTCAGTTTCCTAAAAATTGATCACTAAATCAAAGAATCTTCTTCTAGAAATGAAAATAAGCAATAAACAGAAACACTTGTTATATTTGTTTGTTATAATCCAGGAGGATCTTACCTTTAGAGAATCTGAGTCCTTTTTATTTGTTGCTGGGAAAATATGAGAGGACACGATCTGCATGACTTTATTTTCCAGTGGAGCCTGTTGCTGGATGTTATCGTGTCTTTTGACCTGGATAAAGGCAGAATGGGCTGACCACACATATTCTCTCACAACTCTGACCGAAACCCTCATCGCACTGTATGTTAATAAAGGCTTTCAATGTACAGTGGGACAAAGATTCAAATGTACTATGGGGGCACCTTTGCTGAGCCAACAAGCAGGGAGTTCAAAGAATGTACTAGAAAGAGTGCGCAACAACACTGACTCGTGCACGGATCTGGATCCACTTTCACTTTAGAGGTCCAACACAATCATTTGATCCAGTATTTTTATTTGGCTTGAGTTGATCAGATTGTTTCGCTTTTTTCAAACGTTTGTTGAAAATTAGTTGTATTCTGTTGCTTCTATTAATCCCAATAAAAAGAAAAACCTGCATCCAGATAAACAGTTGTACATTAACTGATTATTTTTTAAGAGTTTTAGTAAAACCCATCCAGTGGTTTATCAGATGTTTTGCTAACATGACAAACAAATGAACACACACAGAGACACGTGCACGGATCAGGAAAAAAAGAACATGGAGTGATATATTTTGGTGTTCTTTGCTTATCTGAGCCTCAAGACATTATTTGGTCCTTATGAAGGTCATTTGGCATCACATACTGTGCTCATTCTTTACTTTAGGCCTTCTGCAGTGTTTGTGAAATCAACTCTCAACAGGAAAAAGTCTTCAATACTTATATTCACAGATATGAATGATGTAAGGCAATATGCACTCCTTCAAGTGATGCTAGGTCTTAGTGATGTGTTTGGTCATGATACTATGAACATGGATTAGCACAAACAAAAATGCTAATTCCCACTTTTAAGTGCAAGACTCGAGCCATCAAATACAACTTTAACACAAATAATAATTCCTTTAAATATACATAATTGTGTGCATCAGTAATCCTAATTAACCCCTTCAAAGTTGAGTAATTACCCATTATCAAGATCCCATAATTAGATTAGAGGAAAAAAGAAGCAGCATGAAAAAGAGTGATTAGATCATAGTTCCACTAATTTAACCAGAGTTTAGATAACTACTCAGTTTGTAAGTATACTGCTATGTAAAAAATAAACAAATGCACAAGTGATGCTTTATGTTTACTATAAGCCTACTTTATTTTTTGTTTAAAGAATATGGCTTCTAGGATTGACATTTTTAAATTTGACTGCTGTTTAAAGTTTAGATTTTCTGATGAAGGGTGAAAATTTGGAGTTTTTTATTATTGTTATTTAAAAAAAAAAAAGAGAAGTGATGAAAATCATGTAGTCCTGATTGTTGGCTATTTTATACTGTTATTTTCATGGAACTTAAATCTTAAAGTGGTGCAATTTTAGTTCCAGTATACGGATTAAAAAAATGTTTATATTTAGGAGTAATTCAAAACAATACAGATGTTTTAGTT
Source organism: Anablepsoides cearensis (assembly GCA_032275365.1). NCBI lineage: Eukaryota > Metazoa > Chordata > Actinopteri > Cyprinodontiformes > Rivulidae > Anablepsoides > Anablepsoides cearensis. The sequence continues at coordinate 2,669,269 of JAUBOC010000030.1, read as the reverse complement.
TAACAATTTGTTGCCTTAACAAAAGTAACATGCATCTTTTAAGTAAAGTTACTAGTTTTGCACGATCTTAACAGTTTATTATCATTTAGGGATTAAACTGAAGGTTTTGGGTAAAATTAAGAAAATCCATAGTCCTAAATGTATGTTGGTTTCAGTCAGCCATGGCTTTTGAAATGAACAACAAAACACAAAAATACTTTCTTCGTGAATTTAAACTAAAATAATTCTCTTGGCATGAAAAGCGTCGATGTATACGACGTGAAACCATCGGCTTTAAAGTTATCGAAGGCATAAAACGAGTAAAAAAAGACACTCATTCCCATGCCACATGCGACAATCTAATATAACAAATGCCCATCGAAGCACAAACCAAAACGACACCCAGAGGGGTGTTCCGTTTCTGAGAACGATGAATTACTTCTGAAACGGGATAAAGGGATTCAAGAAATCCTTTGAAAGATAATGCGAACGAACATTTTGAGTGTGTATTCTTTATTAATTTGTCTATAAATTGTCAGTTCCAAATATATCGACGCAAAGTATTTTTTAAAAACTGATTTGAGCACTCCCCGCCAAACAGTACGAAAAGTGGTTCAGTCCTGGAGGTTACCGGAAGTTGTTTCAGCTGCCATGTTTGGTTGCTTTGTTGTAGGCTTCTACTGGGTTTCCTACAGAATCACTAAGTGTGGAAATGGAGCCGAGCTGGAGTACGTTTCTCTTCCAAGTAAGTTGTCTGTTTGGGAGGGAAACTGGGATAGTTAATAAAACAGCCATAAAAAAAAATCTTACGCACTGCTTATCATATCAGCAAATGCAGTTTTTAAACGGGTAGCACTGAGAACAAGTATCGAAGCAAAACAATGGTTTATGAATCCTGGCTTCCAGCTGTGAGGCTTGGGAATGACGCTAGAACAAAAAAATCAAATCTCTTCAGTCCCCGCTTGAAATAAACGCCTTGTTTTGCATTGTGCGCGATTTTTTTTATTGCGGGTGTACAAATACTTCGACGGCGTTGAGGATTTTATTAAGTTTGGTTGTCTAGCCGAAGCCAGCAAAACATGCGGTATCACTTGAAGTAAAGCTGGAGACGCCACTGCTGCACCGTTACAATCGAGACAGACCCTGTTTTTTCCCCCTTTTTGACTGGAGGCTTTGATCCGGACGCCGCGAAATAATGAGCTGAAAACGTCTGCGAAGATTTCTTTAACGCAGCACTCTCAATTATTGTAGCTTTTCGAGTGGCTGGCATTAGCAGACGCTCGGTTAGCAGCTGCTGAGATTTACTAGCGGCGATTCCCCAAGTCCGCGGTCAACTTTCCGCTTGCTTTAGCTGGCTCGGCAGTAAACTAGCCAAGTGGCTAACGGTGTTTAGGCTACCTTCATTAAACTCGCTGGCTAATTTAGCTAAAATTGGGCGAGGCTCATGTAATGAACTAGCCAAACTTCACGTCACATGTCTTCCTAATCGATATTATTCAGCTTTTTGCTAATTAATTAGCTGTTTATTCTGGTGAGCTCTGTAGAAAAGAATTCAAACTATGCACACGGCACTAGCTAACAAGAAATGAAGAAGCAGCTTTGAAATTAGCAACAACACAACGCGATTTAAAATATTAGTGTTTCCCACACAGAGAGAGAAAGTTTAAGACTACCTTGGAGTGCAATTTGACTTATATTATCATGTTTAACAGAGGTTGTTTGCGATTAGCTAATTGTTAGTTTTGTGGCCTTAGTAGGACTTAAAATTAACCTGGTTAAACGTGAAATGTAGTATTCAGAAATTGTAGACAAGATGCTTTATTTCTCAGCTGTTCATTGTTTTCCCTAAAATATTTGTTTCTTAATTGCTTTTTGTTACGCTTAAAAATCTGCTGTTTTGTAAGTTTTTACATGATGAACTTCTCATAGAAAGTATTCAAGCTTAACACTCATTCTCAAATATACTGCATTTCACATTTTTGTTGTTGAACTATTACCAGGATCAGGTGCAAATCAGTTTTTGCATAATGGATTCAGGCAGTAAAATATTTTGCCTGTTGCAAGTATCGTAAAAAGTGTGCAAAATTTATTCCATCTTCAAATACAAAAGGAATGTAGTAGGACAGAAGCTGGTTAGTCAAAGTGTCTAAATGCTTTAAAACATGGTGTATTTTTTGAATTTGTGAAGCTTTTTTAAAGTTAACAGTGAAAGTTTAACTAACTTCATTAAGTGTAAGACTTAATATACATGGTGTGTGTTGTGTGTAATTTGTAAGTTACACATTGTAAGCTTTTGTGAGGTATAATTTGGCATTTATAAAACTTTGTTCTGGAGTTTAATAATGAGCAGCGGTTCATGTTTTGGCTTGTGAGGAAATGTTTATTTTTTTTAATCAGTTTCTGCATGAAACCATCATTATTTTATACCCCCACTCTGTGACGCTTGAATGCAAATCATTGTGCAGTTTTGTTGAAATACCCTTTTTAACATTAATTGTGATACATTTTGATGATTCATCCTGCTCGTGGTGGCTTATACTGGTTCTTTCCCCCCAATTAAATCTTCCCCCAAATTCTTCAACCCATCCCCCCATGATGATACTGGAACACCACCACCAGCAGAGCTAATGGTTAGCAGTGGGTGGCACCTGCTCAGGCCAGCGACTGTGACCAATCAGAGAAAAACTGAGCTTTTTCCAGAGTGGACCAGTTTTTTTAGCTTCTGTTTTTATATTTTTAAAAAAATCTCCTGAAGTGCATGTTAGTTAAAAACAAATAAATCTTTTCGCAATTATGTGAATCAGTTAGAAAGTCATTCTTGTTTCTTGTGAGTCTTTGTGTTTAAGGACAGCTCAAGTAAAAGTTTTCTAAGGCAGTTCATCTTTAAATGTTCATTGTCCGTACAGTGCTGTGAAGTTGGAGGAACAGGACAGTGTGCTCTTTAGATGAAAATATAAAATAATGCGATTGTGCCTAAAAGTCTGCTGTGGCCTTTTCAGACAACTATAGCCACTTTAAAAAAAAAAATTAACATGACATACTCTGTATAGTTGTGAAATTGTTTCTAAATGATATCAAAGAAAATGTGTGTTTTGAAGCATATTCATCAATACTGTGAATCATTTTAGAACTTCTTTAGGTATTTTGAATTGTGAAAACAAACATAAGTACACTTAGTGGTTAAATTTTAATTTAATTCCAGTAACACTGAATATGATTCAAATTATGATTTTTTTTTTAGGTCAAAACAATATTTGACGTCAATGTTGTAAAGTCCACTCAGCAGGTGTTGTCATTGTAAATTATGTGACTGCAGCTCTTTACTGTAGGATTCAGGTTTTTAGCGAAATACATAGTTGCAATCTCTCCAGTTTAATTATTGCTGTTGTTTTTATTTACCAAGTACGTTTTTCTACTTTGCAACAGTCTTTTTTTTTTTCTCTTGAATATCAGTATTGTCAAAAAATTTGAACCTGTTTTTATATATTCTTTATCACAAAAGTACTATTTATTTGTTAGTTTTTTTTTAAAGGTAAAACTTTGTTCTTAATGACAAAATATATCTATAAAATCCAGCTGAAAACTATTTAGGATTTAGTTGGAAACAGATTCTGTTAAAAAAATGTTCAGCTTTTTTACATCGGGACATCTCAGACTTTCTTTTGATTTGGATAAAGGTATGATAGTTTTAATAAATGTTAATTGCATTTATAATAAAGTAAAAAGTGGGATATTTAAAAAAAATGTGTTCTTTCTTGTTACACGATGTAGTTAAAATCCTCTTAAAAGTCCTCCCAAAAAATGTTCTCGCTTCTAGAAGTTGTTGCATCATCAAACGAGGCGTTAAATCCCTGCAGAATTTTATGTTTACGTGCTACCAAGAAGATGACTCTATGACCTATGAAAGCTGTGTTTTCCAAGAACATTAGTCCAGTCAATAAACTCAGGAGTATCCAAAGATTTTGTAACAGAAAATGCAGTTCAAGAATGCATTAGAAACATTCAAACACGAGGCTAACATATTAGATGGGGAGAGGGACAGTCTTGTAATATTTTGTTTAGTTTTCTCCTCCTCCTGTTTCTTTTTTTTTATCTTCCATGGCTTCTATTTGTTGTTTTCACAATTGGGCAAGCAGCTGTAGAGTGTGACACAAAAGATTGAGGAACGGCGGTGCATAATCAGACTATGAGCTCAATTCAAGTCTACAGTGGCCCACGGAGCCGTCAGGACACTCCCTCCATTTTGATGTTATTTATGAGGGAGCAGCCCCAGTTGTCAGAGCGCATTTGTGTCAAAATGGTCAGAGCTGCATGAAGGCACAGCAGCTTACAGGCCCTGCACCTCTGTGTAGAGGGCAGGCTGTCTGTAGTGGCTACGTCTGCTGTTCACAAGCTTCACAAAGAGGTTTCCCGACTGGTATCCCCCCACACACACACACACACCCAAACACACACTCCTGTTGTGCCAGCGGACGGGGTTGCATTGGCATGATGATGACTAATCCTGGTAGGTGGCAAGTGTAAGCAGGTGCTCAGACAAATGGATGGTGGCATGATCCACAAGTTCCCAGGTCCCACCACGTATGACAGCTAGTTTAGCTGAGTGGTGTGTGGATAAACAATGTCTCTGTCTCATGAATAGATGAGCCAAATCAATGAAGATGAGCATACAAAGATCCCCTGCTGAGGCCAGAGTGCATCACTGCTCAGATTTGTGTCTGTCACAATAGACTAGATGACATAAGGAGGACATTGTGAGGTTCATTTTTCTTCTCGAACCCCGTCTCGTCTTTTGCTACTCCTGTCTTTGCTGCCCGCCTTCGATGGATGATCGGACCTCAAAGGGAAAGGTCAAGTATTCCATCGTAGCCTTTCTTGGACAACATGGAAGTTCGGACTTTCAGTTCATACAAAATCATCTTTTATTTCATTTGTGTGCAAGTATTCTGTTTGCACTAAAAATATTTTTTTTAGTAGAGAAATAAAACTAATATTTTTTTAAAGAAAACCTTCCCAGAAGTAAATATAAGTAAAAATAATATAGCGTTTTCATTCAAAGCTGTTGCTGCTCTGGCTATGTTTGCTTCCCGGCTATTTTTAGTGTAATTTGACTAACTAGTATCTCGGTTAACAAGTGTGCAGAGTTTTCATGAGCCATTTTCAAACGTGCCGTTTGAAGTAAGTTTGTAAGTTTTGTACATTTTCTTTAAAAATGTAAACAGTTTCACCTAGTTTATTATTATTATGCTTTGCTTTAAATAGTTTTGGTGTACAGTTTTTGGTAGCGGCAGTTGTGAAAGAAGTAATAAAGCAACTAATAACTCAAGTAGCAGGGATAGACATAACCTAGAGCTGGGCGATATGGCCCAAAAAAAAAATCTCCGAATTTTTTTCATCCCAAATCCGATTTTCGATTTTAATCGATTTTGCTTCCCACTTAATGGAGGGCCTCTGTTTCAGGTGTCAAAACAAATTAGTTGTACTGCTTTTTGTAGCAAGAGCCTTGAAACAGATTTTGCAGTGAGGTGTTTGTTGCTCCAAGTCCAAGGTTACAAAACCAAACCAGTTCCAGAAAACTGAAGAAACAGTGCTTTTTTGAGAAGTAGATCCTCTCTGCTAGCTGCCATATTGTCATATCATGTACCAAGTGTTTTGAGGGACAGGCAGGGTGACCTCTGAACTTCAGAAGCCCCAAAGAGACAGGTGGGAAAAGAATCTCGATTTTCCCAAAATAAAATCTTTATAAATGGTAAATTCGAATTAAATCGATTTATCGCCCAGCTCTAACATAACCATTGTTTAGGTTGTCCGAGACCTATTTTCGTTTTGGACAACCAGATTCCACCTACAGGTTGTCCGGTGGACAACCAAAAAAAAAAAAGACCTGGATTAAAGTAAATGAATATTTTTGCTCTCTATTTTAAAGAGGATGAGGAGGCTATCTAGGAAGCAGCTCCTGAAACTGTCAACCTGGCTGATGGAGAACATTTTTATATAGTAAACTTTGTATACAGAACAATATAGCCAACTTATAAAATTATATTTTTCTTGAGATTTTTTGGGACAACCAAAATGTTTTGCAGACAACCAGATTTTGTCAACAGGTTGTTCGCTGCACAACCTGAAAAAAATTCTTATGTCTACCCCTGAATAGGATTCCACTCATTTTTTTATTTTATCTTACTTTTTTGTCCTTACATTTTTTTTTTTACTTCTGAGTATAAACTTAGAGGTGAAAATGTCCCCATGTGTGCTTTGAGCACTGCTCAATTTGGCTTGTAAATAATATTGAATAACTTAAATTTAATTTGAGTGTTAAAAGCATAAAATACAACCTTTTTTGTTGCATTAAGCGATTGCACGCAGAATCTAGAAATCTGAATAAACATAACTTCTTTTTTTAACTTGTACCGAGCAGCTGCACTCACATTCTCGAATTTGTGGCCTAGTTTTAAAGCTCTTTACCAGGTTAGTGCAACAAGACAATGAGCGCGTAACAGGAAACCCAAAGACAGTTAAGTGCACTTTGTTTGATTGTGCTTGCAACATCAAACAATCTAAAACAGTAGAATAAAAAAATGACATTGTGTGAACCCTAAAATTGAAATATCTGATGCTATTGTTTGGTTGGTCCCAATTAATTTCACATTTTATTGCTGTCGTTGGAATGTACAATGTTCAAAACATTCTGAATTAGCAATAGATGTCATTTTAGATGGTCTCAAAGTTTGTGTTAGTACTATTTTTGACCACAATCAATCCAGAACATCTTATACAGGTTTAACATCTGTCCTGCCAAATTGAAACAGTAAATGTTTCTTCATTCAAAACATAAGTGCCCATTCCTAAATTATTGTCTTTAAATGCTCATTTGGATCATTTACTTGTCCTTTTTCTTGTGGTTTTGAGTTTTTGATGTTGACTAGGGTTGGTCTGTCTGCTGTGAGTGAGTGTAGCGTTTGGAGAGTGAGAAACCAAAGTCCCAGTGAATTAAAGACAAAACCACGACACTGTCACAACAACTGAAACTCATGGTTCTGAGTCATTTAATATATTTCACATTTAACAAATTGCGTTGCGTTGATTATGTGTAAGACTTGCAGTACAGGTTAGTTTTGACCTAATGTTTCTAAAATGGTTTAGCAGTTTTTTTCTCTAATCCTAGTGTAACTGATCAAAGGGATAGAAATGAGGTGCCTTCTCTTCTCTAAGATGGTTAAAAAATGCAGATACTATAATTTCTAAAATGTTTTCATGAATCACTCAGCATCAGATGTAAAACAGAAACTGGAAGTTGACTGTGTTCATTGACCTCGATCTTGATCAGAACCACAATAAACTGCTTGGGCTTGTTTTTTAATAGTTTGTTTTTGCATTGCAGATTATTAAGCAACATTTTACACTTACTTGCCATATTTAAAAGATATTTGGGCATCTGCTTTTGAGTTTATGAACAAAGATGCATCTTCCTTGATTGCACAACTGTTGACTGTAATTACTCTTCTTTTTTTTTTTTTCCTCCGCTTCAAACATGCCCAAACAAAAAGCATTCATTCTCTCTTAGACAAAGCTCACTTATTTTGGCCGTTTGCCTTACCTGCCAGTATTTTAAAGTCACAGTTTTGGCAAGGAATGAAATGCAAATAAAAGGGTAAACAAAGCTGAGAAACTTGTTGCTGCTGCTAATTGTTCTAAGCAATTTAATACCATTTGTTCCATGGCAGTCATCCATATTGCTCTGCACCTGCAAAACCCAGGAAATGCAGTGCAGTAGGCCAGATACAAAGCAAACCGTTGTCCCGCTGTGTTTTCTGCTGTTATCTCTAGTTTGGAGATTTGTATTTTTTTGTTTAAAGCCGTTTTCTCTTTCACTTAGCCACGTTTTTGGTTCTTTGTAACTCTTAACCAAGCTCCACGGCTGAGGTAAAGGCCTGCTCTTCAAGAGCCTTCTTGGCAGCTAAACTAGACTCTGCTATGCCTCTAATTTGGTATGCTTGCTTTGCAGTCACATGATGAATCAGCACCGTCATGATGGGATCATTTTTCATCCAGTATATTCGGATTGTTTTGCATCAGTCGCACGCTGCATCACCCTCTTTTAATGACAGACCCACTTTGTATTCTGTAAGATCTTTCTAATGTTTTTTTTTTTTCATTGAGTTGTCAGAATGGATTTTTGAGTCCTAGCTGACAGCTTCCAGTGTTGGAAGAGCTGTTAGCAACAACATGGGTTTTCTTTACAAGTTATAGAAATTTCTACCTATTCTGAATTGCAATACCCCAAACTAGTGTCATTTCTTGCAGCCATGTAAAGCTCTGAATTAATTTTATCATGAAAAGTCTGAAATTGGTGTTGGATTAAATGTGTGTGTTTGTTTCATTAGCAGGCCAATGAAGCCCTCCACCACCAGCATCAGGTGGCCCAGAATAGCCTGCTGCCACTTCTTAATGCTGGAGCTGAGCAAATTGACCAGAAACCTATCCTACCCATCCAAATAGACCAGAAGCCTCCTGTCAGTGCTGCTGAACTCCTGAAAGACAATGTGGCTAGTGGAGGAGGCCAACGGCCACCAGTGCCTGTGATAAAGAAGGAACACAAAGGCAAAACACCTTTTGTCTGCGGGTACTGCAACAAGGCCTTTCGTGACAGTTACCATCTAAGACGCCACGAGTCCAGCCACACCGGTATCAAGATGGTGTCGCGTCCAAAGAAGACGGCCCAAACAGCTCCCACCATGGTACCGATGATTGCCTCCATGCCGCGGGAGAACAACGGCAACTCATCCTACATCTCCACAGTAGCAGGCATCCTCTCTACGGCGACCACTTCGGTTTCTTCAGGCGCCAGTATCATGACGTCATCTGCAATGGGCAACATACAGCAGCAGAATGTCCCCAAGAAACCCCCCAAACCCGTCAAGAAAAACCACGGGTGCGAGATGTGCGGCAAGGCCTTCCGCGACGTCTACCACCTGAATCGTCACAAGCTGTCCCATTCAGATGAGAAGCCCTTCGAGTGCCCCATCTGCCAGCAACGCTTTAAAAGAAAGGACCGAATGACCTACCATGTCCGCTCTCACGACGGAGGGGTCCACAAGCCCTACGTGTGTTCTGTGTGTGGAAAAGGCTTTTCCAGGTAAGCACTATATATTTGTATGTAAAGAAAGCTTTTAATTCTGCCAACTATAACTGATAAACACAACTTAATCACAGTTAAACATTAAAATGTAAAAAACTTTTCTAAAGTTAAATTTTTGTCTGCTTCAAACAAAGTGGTCAGCTACAAGACGACATTAGCAGTTCTATTTATTCATATGCTTTCAATCAACAAGTAACGGCAAATAATATAATAATAATAATAACAAGGCTAATGTAAACAGGAAGTTTGAGTCTGAGATCATAATTTGTTTTTATTTAAGAGGGAGAGTGTACTAATTTCACCCTCTGGTGATTGCAGTCCTGGAATCCAGAAAAAAAAGTTGGAATGAAATTTAAAATAACATAATTATAAATAAATTCTAACAGGAGGCCTTACATCTGTGCCATTGTTATTATTTTTAATTCTTTGGCAGCTAATACAGAAATATTTTTTTGATAAAGCATTCACAGGATGATTAAAACAACCAAGTGTTACAGAATTTTGGTTTTACCAAAAGTGCATTGAACTTCAAACCCTGGCTTGTATTGCAATCATTGCAACAGTTTGCAGGTAAAACAATTCTGTTTTTAGGTCCTATAAAAACTGAATATGCTTTCTGTATAGCTCAGTTTCTGGGTTTTCTATTGATAATAATGTTTTTAAGCAGATCAGTTGCGTTTCTATAATGACAGCCATGCCGTTTCAACCACATGTTTAAACAGTCGCACATGGGAGAGCGCCAGTGGAGTATCAGGAGAGGGGGGGAGGCCTCACTTGTCACTTTGCAGTTCCCGCCAGCTTGTCACAGACTCTTTCCCCTGGGAATTCAATGAACCATGTGTAATTTTAAGGTCAACACATTTAAAATGTTGTAAATAAACATGTTGCTTCAGAAGCTGTTTAGACAGTCTAGTATTCAGTTTTGGGGTATGATTTGGTATTGATCACTTAACTGCTGTTAAGTCTGGTGTTGCAACATACCTAAACCAAAATATCAGCGTACCCCCGGTCAAGCTGTTAACATTAGCAGTGTGCTGTGCACGGCAGTTTCAGGCATGCCTCCAACGTGGTGACGTGTGCGAGGGATTCATCAGCATACAGGAAAGTGAGAATGGGGACTGAATAGCGGAGCACTGAGTCACTGCCACTCAGCCAGAAATGTGGGCATGCGGTGTCTGGAGTCTTCTCTCGTCAATGGGACACCCAAATGGAAAGAAAAAAGGGGGGGGGAAGGAAAAAAACACATCCAGTTTATAGCTCTGCCAAGAAAATTCAACCAGACTTTTAATTTGTTTAAAACAGAAATCCAGCAGCATGAAATGTTCCGGTGTGGGAGCAGCTGCCAAGGCAGTAGCCCTTACTCACTCCAATACGGCACAGCTAACATGATTCAGCTCACAGCTTCACTAGAACTAACATGCTGACAGAGGACGAGCAGCGCCAAGAAGAATTTGTGAATGCTGGAGTTGCACTGTAAAGGTCAAGTGGCAAATAACTATCCCAGTGAACTTTGTACGTTATAAATAGATAAACACGTGAGTTGTGTTGTCATCAGTGTTTGCCTGAAGCTGGATTTTGTTTGTTTTAGCCTTAAAACGAGCCAATCTGCTAGGACAGGGCTATTCAACAAAATTGCTCCGGGGGCCACAGTTACTGCAGGCCAACAGCTGAGGGGCCGAACATCCAGCAATTAAAGTTATTATGTA
>JAUBOC010000030.1:2634431-2648730 GCA_032275365.1 Anablepsoides cearensis | reverse complement strand
ACACACACACACACACACACACACACACACACACACACACACACACACACACACACACACACACACACACAGCACTTCCTGGATTGTAACACACACAACTGGTGGGTGTGGCAGTAAGGCAAACATAAACTGATCTTGAGAATGGCTCTAAATATTGACTGCAGCACATTATCTCTTTAACACCCTAAGGAAACGTTTTTACACTTCGGCTGATGATTGTCATCGCCGTCACACGTTCTTGTAATAATAGGAGCAAATCTGCACAGTGTTGATGTGCACCCGGTTCATATTTTCAAAGTGTTTTGTGAAATTGTAACATAATTAGAGGTTTATCTGTTACATATCTTATTTTTTTCTTTCTTTCTTATTTGTTTTCTTTGTGAGTGCATCACTTGAAGCTACTTCTTCTGTGCAGGAAGGCCTTCTTCCACGCCAAAGTTTTAGGCTAAAATCCTCTTATGTTGAGAAATTATGCATTATGTGCAATCTTGTGCAATATTGCAAAACGTCACGCTCAGAGTATGTGCTGTAAATGACACTCGGCTACTTCCACGTGAAATTCGAGCTCTGTGTTTGGTAAATTTACAGAGCTATGAACATTTTTGTGTTGGTTAATATCAGGTAGCTGTAGCAGCTGCCTTAAGCTGGATTGACTCCAAACTGTAATCAGTTGTAGAGGTGAATGCAGTAATTATTTTCTGAAAGTTTTATTAAAATCCACCCAACGGTTCAAGAGATATTTTGCTAACAGACAGAATTGAGTCCATGTAATTAATTGCTAAATTTTAAACTAAACTCTTACTCAATCTGTTTGCACTCAGGTTATGTGTTCAGGATCAGTTTCAGCTACTACCACGTCAAACGTTAGGTCATACTCTGTAAAAATCTACTCAAATATATTCATTTTTTTAGTTGTTAGAGCAGTTCTCTGTGGCGGCCATCTTGAAGAGGTCTGACACCAAAAGTCAACTAAGTGAAGATATAATGTCTACAATTACTTTCTGTGAGCTTTTATTAAAATCCATCCACTGTTTCATTAGATATTTTGCTAACAGACACAAGCACAATCTAATTATCCTCCTTAATATTTTGGTGATGAGTGATTACAAAGTAATAGGCATGTATGATGTAAGAAACAAATCAAATTGAAATAAAATTTTCAAGATTACATTGAAAAGTGGAACCACACAAACCACACACTCAGGTAAATATTTGATTTTTGCCAACTTGGACTGAAAAAAGAAAATGCAAGGTGTGCTGTTATCTACGTTGCAGTCCTAATGAGCTGACTCTACAAAGGTCAACAAAAAAACTCTGTCCCTGTGGGTGAGAACTCAGCCTCTCTAAGCTGAAGGGGAAACCCCCTTTGGAAACCCTGGCGAGTAAAGACAACAGGATCAGGCTGGAGGGAGAGTTTCATTTAATCCGATGCTGCACGCTGCATGTGGCGTGCGGGCTGGCCAATAGAACAACAGTTTAAATGGGCTTAACGGGCCGTCGTGATGGGAAAGGGATCACGTTGTCCTCGGCTCTGTGGGTTGTGTCCGTGAGCTGCAGCCGAAAAAACAGGTAGTTGTTTTAAATCACTCGGGACGCTTTATTGCTGAGTAAAGGTCAGTGACTTGAAGAGGAAAAGAAAATCTCGGACATGAATGTGGTAAGATGGCACAACTGGTGAGGAAAGAGAATAACTCTTTTCTTATCACTAGATACTAGAGCTTTTTATGTCATTAGAACACACTGTCTTTATACAGATTTGCTTGTGTGCACCTTAGGGTTAATAAGTGCAGCCCTTTTATTCTTTCTGCATTTTTAGCACAGCTTTGAAACATGCAAACTGCATAACTTCAACTCCATAAAAGTTGAAATTATGTGTAAAATGTTAAAAGAAAGGGATTTTGCTAATCTCATGTCCCCATATTTAGCTTAGTCCATGTATCAAATGATGATTTATACATTTTGGAACAGGGTCATAATGTAAATATTATCTTTACAACAATCTATAATGAAATCCTAGTAAATGAGGAGACCAGTAGCTGGAGTTTTAGTAGGTGAGTGTTGTCCCTTTCCTATCTGGTGTCACGTATAGCTGCTCAACAGGCCTGGCTCTTTTATGCTGAATGACAACATGGAAATATAGATATAGATCTATATCATATAGATATAGATATGTAGAGATTTCTGCACTGATTGTGTCTTTCCAAATGTGGAAGCTGCCCATGCCATAAGCACTAATGTACCCCCATATCATCAGAGAGGCAGGCTTTTTAGGACTGTGAGCTACTTACTTTTAAAATGCTCCTTCAGTTGTTTATTTTCGGTACCAAGAGAAGAAGCACCAAAGTGTAGTGCTTTTTTAATTTTTGTTGTCCTGTCATCAAAAGTCAGCTGTTCAAATTTAACTTGCATTAACCGTTTCGCTATAACCATTTAGCCTTAAGCATCCGCAATGCATTTCTGCAGGAAATGCAATTTCTTTAGTTTGCATTTAAACTGATGTCTGGAAATAATCTAGGGACCCCACATTTGGAAACCAGTGGTTTAGATTTTTACAAAATCATGTTGGACTTTTGGGCGGTAGCTGCATAAGTTAACATTTTTTCTTAGATTCTTTTCATTACAATCAACTATAAGCTCAAACAATCTCAGCTACTCTCTAAAAGAGGTATTTTGTTGCAGCTGCAGTAAATAACCCAAATAAAAAAGGTTATATTTGCTATTAATCAATCTTGCAATCAAGGTTTTTTAATCTTTCTGTCTGATTATTGCTTTTAGAAACTGTGTGTTTGTGTTAACATGAAGCAATTGGATCAAATTAGTTCAAAACTTTGCTTCAGCTCCTTCCTCATCAAACCGCCAACTGGTTTTCGAAGGCAAAGACTGAGCTGAACATTGGCTTCATGTTTTGCTGGCATGTCACCATCAAGTCTGTGCTGTTATTACAGCAGGACTTTACCCACCAAGTGGCGAGGCAACAATAGTTTTACGACTCAGGCCTCAGTTTCACGGTCGGGTTCGATTATATAAGTGTGTCAGTTTTGGAGACGTTTCTGTTATCCACTCAGGTTTGGAGGGATCGGAGGTTTACTCGGTGGTTCACCTGAAAACCACCCAGTGAGGTTTCTTATTCCTATTTCACTTCTGCCCTGCCTGATTGGTGCAGGTTGCATCATAGGCTGGTGTGTTTCTGTGGCCGCCTGTGTGAGACAGTGTTTCTCCTGCGATCAGATGAGGAGACAGATGGACAGATGGCGATGAGGAACCCGAGCACCCTGCAAGAAATGACTCACATTTTATTGTAACATTTGGATATATTTAAGAAAAGAACATCACACCCTCGTTGCAGCACTTGGACTGTGGCTTCGTGGTTGTGGAATCGCTGCAGATCCATCCTCGTGAAGACACATAATCTACCTCAGAAATCTGGTTTGAAGAGAAAAATCTGATCAGATCAGCTTTTTTTCTTATTTTCATCAAATTTGTAGTTTTTCTCTGTGACATCAGATGTTTGGGTAAAAATTAAGGGTGGAAAAAGTTCAAAATTAAATGAAATTTCAACAGTCCTTGAAAGAATATAATGCTGCAGCTTTTCATGCCAGAGTTTTAAACTGATATCATTATGTGCAATTATATGAAATATTGTAAGATGTGCTCAAAGTTTGTAAGTAACTCTCAGTTACAAACACCAAATTTTTCTACGATATTTATAAAGTAGTGTGAATTATAGCCACTTTCATGTTTTCTAAAGTCAGTCGGCTGTAACAGACATCTTAAAATGGACTGGTTCTAAAAGCTTATCAGTTGTAGATGTACATCTGATGGTTATTTCCTGAAAGCTTCATCAAAATCTAATAAATGGTCCATGAGATATTTTGCTAACAGACTAACAGAGTTGGCTCCAAGTGCAGCACTTAATGGCAAAACTTTAAACAAAGATAATGTAAATTTTGTTAGTTCTCAAACTATGTGTAGCGGATCAGTTTGACCAACTTCAACAACACGCAGTTTTAGGTCAGTCTCTGGAAAACTGACTGAATTATAACTATTTTATATTTTTTAAGTCAGCTGGCTGTGGCCCACATACTGTATCAAGTTGTCTCCAACAGTTAATCAGTTAGAGAAGTATAGTTAACTAAAGAATGTGCATATCCTGCGAAAATGCAGTGTAAATGCTTAATGATGAAAGATTTTGCTGAATAGCTGAAAAATCTAAAACTAGCCTAAAATAGCTAAAAAAAAGCCGACATTATCACAAAAAAAAAACAGAAAAAGCACATAGTTGCTGAATTAAGCAGTAAGAAGCTGAAATTATAACAAAATGTTGAATTTAGTTGAAATAAGCTCAAATTAGCTAATAAAAAAGTAACTAAAAACTCAGAAAACAGCTGAAATTAACAAAAAAAAACAGTTGAAAGAAGCCTAAAAAGCTTAAAATAGCAGAAAGAAGAACAAAAATTTACATTAGCAGAAAAAGAGCAGTAAATATGTCAGAAGGATTGCAAAAAATGAGAGAAATGCTAAAATCAGCACAAAGAAGTTGTAAAAAGCAGAACCAGAACTAACTCAAAAAGTATCAATTGCTGAAATACTAAATGTCATAGTAGGATTGTCCTGAAGAAGCTGGATGTTTCGATGTTTAAATTGTAAAGAAAGCACAAAAATTGTGGAACGAGATAAGTGCCGAAAAATTACATAAGAAGAAGTGACAGTGTGAAAGCTTTATTGTCTAGTGGTTCATGGGATATTTTGCTAAGAGACAGCCAAACTAACACACAGTCATAGCAAAAATCATTGTCTGACAATAAAAAAATTTGGTAAAAAAAAAAATGTTTTCTGTATTTTCATTGCTAGAAATGGTCAAACACTTTGGCTGCAAATATTCTGATTTCTAACACCTCTGTCACATAAAGCAGCAGCTATAAACTCTTTAAAGCTTCTGATAAGCGATCAAAAAAAAATGTTACGAACTGCTGCGTGCCAAGCTGCAGAAGCAGTCATAATAATGAAATGTTTTCAGGTTGTAATTTCCCCTGATTGTAATGAATAAATAACTTTCCAGTGGAGGTCACGGTGAGGTCTTGGAGGCCAAAGAAACTCTTAAAAAAGGACAATAAAGGTTGGAACAAAAGATCTCTCAGTACGATTTATCAAAATCTGGGGTTGATGGAGCAGAGTTTCTCTGCACAAATTTAAATCTTGGAAAATGGGTTTTGCATCCTCACTGTAAAGTTTACAGTAAAGGGTTTGAAAGAAATAAAGCTAAAATAAAACAGTTTGCACATAAGAGCCCGTTTGAATCCTTAGAAATGAATCCTAATTGCACTTTAAGGCTAGTAAGAAACAGACAAAATAAGGAAATTAATCTAAAACTGATCAAATAACAGTACATTTTCAACGTAATATCTTAAGCAGGTTCTGTGTTTCCCAACAGTGTATAAATCATGTAGTTAAAGAGTACTTTTTCCCAGCAGAGCTTATTTTGCGTCAGTCCAACTCAGCACAGGGTAATGACAGAGCACTGCGCTTCACACGAGGAGATGAAAAGTGGTGATTATTGTTGGAGCCCAAAGCTGCTGTAGCCATCACTAACCTCCGTCTGCTCCCGTATAACTGTGTAGGGCAGGGAAGATGGGAGTATCTGCAGCCCAGATGTCCTCACAACATTCATGTGGTACAGTTTGCTCTCAGATCTTTTAGTCTTCTTCCCATTTCTTTAGCTACCATGGAATAATTCCCCATAAGTACTTTTTTAAGGAAATGCACAGAGCAATGGCCACCCCTAAAAAATAAAATAAAGGTCCTCTTTATGGGGTGCCAAGTGTAAAATGAGTTGTTATAAAAATGTCTCTACATTTCCATTATTTAGCTCAGTTTGACGAGTCACTGACCCGCATCGGTGCTGATATCTCCTGCTAGGACACCGACTACAGGCACTTAATTTCAGCTAAAGAGCTCCTGTCCATCTGTCTCAGGTTAGTGGACACCCTCCAGGAAACTGTCCCATCGGAAAATGTGTCACACAGTGGAGTTTCTGATTGGTTGACTTACGAAAGTTCAGCTTTTCTATCTCCAGCTTTCGACGCATGTAACGCGCCGCAGCACTTCCTGGATGAGCATCTGCCACAAGTACCATGCGTATATATGTTTTTAATGAACACATTCTGAATTCAAAATTTTAAATGCAATCTGCAGCCCCCCTTCCAAGTTGTATCGCATCTGAGTAATATGGATTTTTTTGGGGTGAAAATTACAGATTTTTGAGGGTCAAGATACAGGTAAACATCTGAAGCAGCTTGTACTGCTGCATTTTTATTTCTAACAATATATATGACAACAACGTATTAATCCTGTTCTGGCTTTAGGTTTTAGTGCCACCCCAGGATTTTGTGCCCCCTCCTGTTGGCGCCACTGCCATGGAGGCACCAAAGCTCGACTTTCAGTCAGTTCCAGGCCATTTTAAATAACGAAGCTGCTGGACCTGAAACGGTTTCATTTATAAATCAAACAAAGATAAGGGGACTTTGTTTCCCAGAATGCAACGCGCCCCGTGACGTGCCCAACAGCTGACAGGCGGCGAAGCGTCTCTCACAGAGAGCTGTCGGTGGAAAGCCCGACACGGACTGAAAACATACGAGTCGAGCCTGGACGGACCTCTGGCGAACTTGTCTGGATAAGACTAAAACATATATGTATTGATAAAAACAAAACAAAAACAACAAAATAATATTCAGCTCGGGAATTTTTCTGTTTGAAAGCCCGGGAAGCTGTTTTTGGTGGAGGAGGTGGGGGGGAGACGACAACCTACTCCTGTCAGCTAACTTCCAGACCACGGTAGGTCGCTGCCTATGTTTTCACCGAGCTCAGCGGTTTGACTCCCAGCCGTGCCCCGATGCTGAGGAATGGACAGCGTGTCTGCTAAAGGTGGGAAGATGGTCGAGAGTGATGAGCAGCCGGAGAGGAGGGACGGCGGCGGTGGTGGCGGCGGCGGTAGCTGCGGCGCAGCGACGATGGCCGCGCTACATCAATGCGAACTCATCCAGAATATGATTGATATCTCCATCTCCAGCTTACAGGGGCTACGGACTAAATGCGCCGCTTCCAACGACCTCACGCAGCAAGAAATCCGCACTTTAGAGGTAACGAGCTTTTTGATATCTTATTAAAAAAAGGTCCTCCTTGCCAAGCTAATGTAGTCAAACTGCGGAGTCATGAAGCGCTCTCTATATATGTCCGCCTCTAAATAAGACGAGGCTGCACATTTTTTTTCTTTGGTCGGGGTGATGCATTGAGGCGAACATCTTCCATATGATTATCAGAACGGCTCTGTATTTATTATTGCCGCTCTGGTGTGCTCCTGAAGCAGACATCAGTGATTTGTGTGATCCAGCTGTATGTGCGTGACCTTCTGCGTTTATTCTGCGAGGAGTCGCGCTCGGTGCTCCCGCCTGGCCTAATGGCACACATTCAATAATCTGATACAGCTTTTATCTGTTACTGGATTCAGTCTGTGTGTCTGTACAGGCAGCAGCAGCCGCAGCCAGGCCGAGAAAACAGGTTTATCTGACCCCCCCCTCTCATAGCCCCCCCTTCAAATGCAGGCAGGCAAGGTTGATGTTATCCTGCGTCTGAATCAAATCGGTCGTTTTAAAAGGACCTGCCAAGATTTTCTTTTTTTTTTAATTGTATTTGTTTATTTATTTTTGCCTGAAGCCATCTCTGTGCAGGGCAATGTCTCTGGCAGGCATTGTGATAGAGGAGTCATGCCTGGTGACTTGAACGCGTCAGCAAAGAATTTGCAGCATAATTTAAGTGCTAGTTGGGATCTTTTTGAGGCGGGGTTCTGGGGAGGAAGGGTTCTAATCAATATGTCACCTGCTGTGGATAGGGTTTTCGAATGGCCTCAATATGGGAAAACTAAATTCTTTATAACTATATAAAAAATAGATCATTGCCCAGTTTTCAGCCACAGCTGGTAACAATAGGTGTAAATGTTTGTACGTTGGTGTATAAGTTTTGTGATGGTGTTCGCTGTAAAAAAAAATTCAGCATTTTGAGGATTTGTTTTTGTTTATTTGTAGTTTTTAGGTGTTGATTCTTGGTCTTTTTCTGGCATTTAAAAAAAATTAGGATAAAAACTTCCTGCTGCCTTTAAACATCTTCATCCACAATGTCATAGCCGCTCATCACAACATCATTTTAATAACATTGTTGTTCGTTTGCTAAAACACAATTATTTACAAAGATTTCTGTGGTTATTTGCAAGCACAAATACCAGCAAACGACAGCTACCTTCTAGTGCAGCGTATATGGCACTTATAGCAGGAATATTTCTGCCTGATAAATCATTACATGCAAAATAAACCGTGGTGTGAAGTAGGGGTGCACCGATTCCAGTTTTCCTGCCGATCTCCGATCTTTAAAAAGTCTGACCTGCCGATTCCGATTTTGGCCGATACTGATTTTTTAAAATAGCTGACACTGTCAGAGATATTATAAAATCACAATACAACTTCAATATTCAAATGTTATTTTACAGTAATATGTTGAACAATACCCTTGAAACAATACAAATTTGTTTTAACTGGATATTAGCTAGTGCTCACAGCAGAGCAAAAGAGGATAGTGGCTGATTATCAGACTTTTGTGGAGGTAAAAAAGCCGATCTCTTCCGTCGACCTTCTTCACTGATCTTATCTAAGGACTGGCCGATCTCCTAAAATTGAGGAAATCTGTGCCGATAAATCGTGTGAAGGTTTGTGAAATAGCGTTCAGTTGAAATTCTATGAAATCTTGAAAATTGTAGTTGCTTTAAGACAGCAGCCATCAAATTTAGCCTTGGTCCAATTTAGCTTGTCACAAATATCTACAACAGGGAAGATATTTTTTGTTCATAAACCTTTATCAAAACCCTACTTGAAATAAATAGATCCTGTTTCTGTCAAGGAGACATTAAGCCACAATTTATGTTGAGACACAAGTAGCCTGACATAACACATGAAAATGGGAAAAAGTCTTAAAAAATAAAAAAAAAATCTTTATGCCTGCACAGATGGACATTTTAAGGGTAGTTGAAAGCTCCCAAAATGCTCACAATGTAAAGACATGATAGATGGTAAATGGGTTTTCTAGTTCATGGTTTATTTAGGTCTTATACCTTGGCTAAAAGGAATCTCCAGTCCTGATTGGCTGGAGGCTATCAATTATCCATGCCTGTTTTATTTCTGTATAACTGAACACCCCTATGAACAATTGTACTGCTGGCCCTAAAACGTAACGTTCCAGAGAGCGCAGGGCGTTTAGTTTCAGTGAGACCCAATCAGATAGTCTCAAAAGCTCTTTTTAATATCTGACAGAATCATTACTAGTTTTATCATATCAGTAGTCTTGTTATGTTTGGATTGAATTTTTATTTTATAGCAGGGAAAACGGATAATTAGAAAACCCACAATATTGTACCCTAAAGTAAGTAATTTAAAAATGTTTTATAATCTCAGGTACACCTTCCTCTCCAGTTTGAAAGAATAAACGCTTTGACTCCACATCTGGTTGCTGCAGGTGGAAATTTGCTCGGTGGGAGCAAATATTTTACTGACTCTATTTGTGAAGCTTTGTGCTAAAATGGAAAAAAAAAGTCAGAATGTTTGGAATGGAAACCCGACAGACTTGCTTTGCTGATCTCTCACTTGTCTTTTTGAGCCCACCTCACACCCACTCCTACTCTTTCTGTTCAGTAAGAACAAATGAAGCTGAAAATACAGGGTACATTTTTCTTCTTCTTCTTCTTCTTTTTTTTTTTTTTTTTTTTTTGGGCTTCCTGAAGCGAAGATCTAAGTTTTCTGATGCAAGCCTGAACTGGTTAATGGAATCATGAAGTCTTGGCTTGTTCTTGTCAGCATTCTTCTACTCTTCTTTTTCTCCGTCCTCATGTGTGCCTTGTCAGTGCAACAGGACGTGATCTGGCAGAGTACTTCCTGAGGTATGTTGTGTCGTCGATAGGTTTTGCACCGGCATTGTTCTACATGACAATGGACACGCAGGGCTGCTCTCACATGCTTCTTGAAGACTATAAAAACTCTTCTGTAGTTCTTTTTTTGTGTGTGTGTGTGTGTGTGTGTTGTTTTTGTATGAAACGTTAGCAGCTGTTTTGCAAAGTTAGCTGTGGAAACAGTGGATGTGGTTACTTCAAGTGACTTTCTGCTCATTTGTAGCCTTGCGAAGTTTAAAATAATTTTTTTGTACAGTTCAGAAGAAATAGAAGGTGGGGTTGATATCTACTGGCAGTGCTGAGTTCAGAGTACTCTCTGACTTGAAGTTGCTCCCAAGATTCGGGTACTGTAGACAATTTTGAATTTTCCGAACAACATTATTCTTTATATTCATTAATACTCTCGTATTTCCACTAGTTGACTTGGGATGTAAGTATCCAACCTTGGGCCAGCAGTGGCATTAGAGTGTAGTAACAGTTTTAATTTAAAAAAAATTACAGAATTTCACCTAAGTTGTGAACAGTTTGTCTTTTTTAAAATGGTTTCTGTATCACCATTTTTCTCTGGAAAATTCTTAAAACTAACAAGCAAATTCTTAATAACTAGTAAGGATGCTTTCCTTATTCGGTCATATTCATTTTTTTTCCCACAAATGCAATGTAATGTTTGAAATAGCATATTTTGTAGTTGATTTGATGAAGTAAGAGCGATAAAAGCCCTTCAAAATTAAAGCAAAAAAAAACTCAAAATGGCTGAAATGAGGCCAAAAATCACTGTTAATCGTGAAATTGCCATCAAGTCAGTTTTCAACGCTTGTTCTGTTATCACCATCTTTTTAGGAAAAATGAATATTTAACTCAGTAATTAGCATCTGATTATTTCACATTAAACATTGTGACCAGAATCATTGCCAGGATAGCAATTATTTTTTGACTAAGCTGCCAGGCCTTGTGGTTTGGTGGAGATAAACGGCCTAACTTCCTATGCCGTTACTGGCAGTGTTGCAACTTGACTTGCGATTGCACTTTCACTTCTTGCCTTGGTGCTCATCGAGAATTATCTCGCCACGTTTCAAAGTAACGTAACAACGGGGTGTTTAGCAACAGATTTGCCATGATTTAAAATCTGAAGCTTCCGGGAGGACGAGTCGAGGCTTAATTTTTTATTTTTTATTTTTTGCTGCTCTGTTTTCTGCTGAGATGTGGGTGGACGTGGAAGGTGGCGTGTCGGTGCCTCGGGATTCTAGCGAGCCCACCGGTTCTGTGACTGTAAATGCATAGTGTGTGTCCTGCTCTGTAGCAGATGTAGCAAAGCAGAGATGTAATTACTGCCGAAGCTGCTAATTCAGGCGCTGAATTTGCTCAATCCGTCTGAGGTCAGAAGTTGTCTCACTTGTGGTGCTTGGGGGTTAGCAGTCCCATATTGCACTGGAGTGCAATCAAGAGCAGCTTGAACTGGCTTTATTCTCTCATCGAGCGAGCTTTATTATTCCAGTCGAACCACGTGTTGTTTTTTTTTTTCTTTGGTTTCATCTAGTGAGAGGATAATGATACTAGCCTCTCAAATGGAGTGCTAACTGGCACTTCACTTTTCACATGTTAATCCCACTCAGCTGTCTGCCTCTTGTGCTGCCTCTGTGTTACTGTAACTGTAGGTCCTCAGTAATCCAGAATTTTACTTTTATCATGTCCTCCTGCACTGCCTTACAACTACATCCAAAAAATAAACTTACATAACCCAGAAACAGAAATAACAATTTAAATGCATTCTGAAAGGGTTTTACATAGGCCTAAAATAAAAATGCTGTGAGGCATTCATATTTGCATGAAAGCAATTTACTATCCTATCCCTCTTGGACAGTGCATTCTGTAGTGCTCTGCAAACAGCAAAGCATAAACGCTGTTTTGTTTCCTCCTGGTGTTGGGGAGAGTTTTGCGGTGCGCTCGTGGTGGCGAGCTGTTGTGGCTGCGTCTATATTTAGACATCTTTCTTCCTACGCATTTTCAGGGTTGGTTGTTAAGTAAGAAAATCAAATGACGCGCAAAGAGCCTCTGCGAGAGGGGAGAGCAGGCAGGAAAGGGGAGGGGAGAAGCCGAGCCAATCGGCTGGGCCACCTCTGGTGACATGACAAGCCACTGCGGGTGTGTGTGTGTGTGTGTGTGTCGGTGCTCTAGATGTAGACAGAGGAGAAAACGTTGCTCATGAAAGGGTGTAGAGGAAACACAACTCTGGTGACTATCAGCACTGACCCTGACTCCCACCCCGCCACCCAACCACATTTTTTTCTTACAGTAAAGGGAGTTGTAGGCAACGAGGGTTGACTGCTTGATGTGGAAATCACACTGTAGTCATGGTTTGAACTATTCCTGAAGTAAGATGAGTTGCATTGCGTCCTGTAATTTTGAGGTCTGTTTTGCTTATTCCTTTAAGGGTAGATTTAAAAGGAAGATAGCCCAGTGTGCTAGTAGAAAAATGCTAATATGTGAAAATATAGTTTCTTATCCTATTGGCAAATATTACTAGAAGCCACATCAACAGTCAGGGCTGTGGGAGGCTGGTATAGCATATAATCAAACCACACTTCTAGCTACTTTATTTAAAATATTGCATAGTAGGAGCAATATATTTCAGTGTCTACACAATTTGTGAAGTATAAAGCTGCAAATATGGTTGTTAACACTGCATTTGTTCTAATTGTGAAGCCTGTGTGACGTAAATTTTCATCGTCTCCAGTAGGGATGCACCCATAAATTCTTAGCCGATATCGATATTCAATATAATTATTTATGTTATGGCTGATAACCGATATTTACTGATATTTCACAAACATCTTATTATACATATATGCACAAACACACTCTTTTTTTATACTGTAAATAAACGACCAGACCTCTGACTTATTATTATTATTATTATTATTAACAACTTTATTTGTATAGCACCTTTCTAAACAAATGTTACAAAGTGCTTTACATTGAAAAACAATTTAAACATCAAAGACAACATGAAACAAAATATACCAAATCAATTACAATAAAACAAAAAAAAACATTATCAAATATTAAAAGCCTTGTTATAAAAGTAAGTCTTAAGTAAAGATCTAAAAAAACAATGTGGTAGCCAGTCTAATATTTAGTGGAAGGGCATTCCACAAACTGGGAGCCCTGACCATAAAAGCCCTCTCTCCTTCTGTCACCAGTCGAGAATGGAAAGGAGTAATTAATTAAAGGATCTGATATTATGAGGCGGTATATATGGGGTAAGAAGCTCAAAAAGATAAGATGGCGCAAGACCATTCAAGGATTTAAAAACAAACAAAAAAATGGCTCTCTACTTCAGTTATTCCTGGCTATGCAGTGTCGGTATCACTCATGATCAAACAACCATTTCCCCTTCCAAAACAAAAACACAAAGCTAAAAAGTGGGAAATCAATATATGATGTTAATATCAGCTCAGTTTCACATATTGGACCGATACAATATTCTAAAAAAATGACCAATATCAGCCGATACTGATATTAATGCCGATATATCATGCATCCCTAGTCTCCAGAGTCTACTAGGACCCTTGGTGGGTGAGAAGGTGCGATCACACCAGCCTTGTTTAGTCTATTTCAACTGTAGTTCATTTGCCTAGAAAGTCTGGTTTGTTTTGGGAGCTGTGAATGCTTAATCAAACTCTGAATGCCAAACCGACTAGAGACCGCTCCAAATGCAGGAAGCGGATTAAAAATAATAGTTATTCGTATACCTTGCTCGATGTCTGCATAAGGTGGACATCACTGCTATGAGGTTGGATGCTCTCCTACACGGTGCACGCCGCCTCAGCTGCCTTGTGTGGAAAAACAACCTTCTCCATGTTTCTGCCTCATCTTCCGCTCATGCTGAGCCCATTGTTGAAGAGTGTTTGTTTGGCACATTTGCTCAGAACAAAAGAGAAAAATCCTACAACGGCTAAAATCTGACGTCACTCCATGTTTGTTGACATCTTGTGAAGAAGGAAGTGGCGCTCATTGTCTTCTTCAGAGGTTATCGAGTTGTTTCCTTGGGTGGTTCTTGGTGCAGCGCCACCACAGGCGAAGGGGGGGAAAGGAGCTGCTAAAAGGGTTTAACCGCACCAGTTGAAAATGCAAGTATATTTTGACATTTTCAAACCAAGTCTACCAGACTATAAGTTTTGAAAACACCTTTACTGATTGTGCCGTGCTGGTGACTTTAAAAAAAGGAGACACTAACGCTGCATTCCCACCGAACGCGTTTTGCGCTGCAGGAGCAGCCAGTTTACATGCAAAGTCAATGGCGGACGCGCCTCC
>JAUBOC010000030.1:2604263-2621921 GCA_032275365.1 Anablepsoides cearensis | reverse complement strand
AACAAGATTATTATTCTTACACAATCAGTTCTTGTTTAGTAAATCAGTCTCAAAACAAGATCAAATAGATTTTTTTTAGCTGGATATAAGATTTTAAAACTTGGTTAGAAAGACATTTTTTGCAGTGTGAGGAGAAGACTGATGATAAAATGTGTAAAATAAAAGACAGGACTTGACAAGAAGCAGTTTATAAACAGAGGGAAAGTAGAGCTTCTCAAAAATAAAGCATCAGTATTTAAATAAAAGACAAATAAGGGTCAAATGATTAAAAAAAAGGTTTTGCTAACTAATTTTATAATTAAAATTCCAAAACTTAAATTCAACTTATTTGTGTTGCGTTTGACATGTTGGGATGGAAAATACAAACAAAGCAGACTGAAAAAACCCAGACAAAACAACAAAGGGTAAAATCTGCTAAAATTTCTGTTCTATTGGAGTATTACCTTTCCCTGAATTACATTCCTTGTGTGACACACTTGGCAAAATAAAGAGATTCTGATTCTGAAATTTGAACAAACTCCAAAAAAAAAAAAATCCTAATTCTAGTTATGTTAAGATTTGATCTGAACCTTCCTACAGTTTCGACCTGAAACCTCCAGACATGCGTTTGTCGCAGAGTCGTTCGGAAACAACATCTCAGTAAAACGCTGCCAATAACGGCGAGCAGGCAGAGCTTATCCTCAGACACGTTCACATTTGCTGCGTTAACTTCCTGTTGCTCCTTTGCTCTTACTGTATGAGTGGAGCTAATCCTGCACAAATTCCCAGAGATTATGAGTCATGTCAAAACAGGAAGCGTTTCCTAGCTTTAATGCTCAGAGGTGACAAAACGCACTCAAATCTCTCATCTGCCCCCCCCTCCATCACTATTGTGATTGGGGCCATATAAACAAACCAAATGTTTATCCTCAATATCCTGTCCGTTTATTTAAAAAAACAAACTCATTTAAGCAGAATGTCTTTAACTACAGAATAGAAGTCCAGTTTTCTTTTTTTTTTTTGGATATAAGAAGCTGCAAACAGATTTTGTGTGTTAGGATAAAACTTTATTTTTTTTTCCTTTTCCTCTCGCGTGGGCGTGCACGTGAGCACGGGTCACACGTTTGGCAGTGCTTCCTGCTCTTCTTGTGACCTCAGTCTGGGTGTTAAAGATGCTGCTCCGTGCCAATTCTATTAAGGTGATCTGATGTGCAGCTCTTACATAACCTCCTCGCGATGCTGCAGACCGGCTGAAGTGAACAAGCGTCTGCCCGTGTCCCCGCTGAACCTTGTTGTCGTGTGCCCTGCAGGTGTGGTAAAAAGAGCAAGTTATTCCTGAATATGCAAGTCAATGGGAACGGCTGCGAGGACTCGCCTTCCCGTTACCCCGTCCTGTCCGCGCGGACTCCCGGTGTTACTCCCACCACGGCACCTTACACCCTCCCGGGGACGCCCACCCTAATAGAGGAGCACAGTGTAGTCAAGAGTGAGTCTTTTTTTTTCTTTTTTACATAAAATCATGAAAAATAAATCTTATTTCCTATTATTTTATCAAGACATTTCTCTACTTAACCATCGTGATTCTTTTGTTTTCTCTTTGTTTGTTTATGTGATCAGATAATGTAGCAGTCCATCGTAGTTCCCCACAAGCAGTGAGGAGGGACATAGGCTTAGCAGTCACACACAGGTAGACCTCTTTTTTTTCTTAAACACTACGTCATAGTGAAGCAACTCAATGAGCTTTTTAAATAAAGTCTTAATATTTGCAGTGTTCAAACTGAAGGACTGAGACGTGTTTTGGGGGGTGTTTTGTAGGTTTTCTACCAAGTCCTGGTTGTCTCAGACGTGTCAAGTGTGCCAGAAGAACATGATGTTCGGGGTGAAGTGCAAACACTGTCGGTAAGCTTAATTTCAAAATGATCACTGGAGAAAAAAAATTCAATAATCAGCTTAATGCTAAAATCTTACAAAAACAACAGATCAGCCAAAAGCATGTCTTTTTATTTTTTAATTTTAGGTCATTTTGAATTTGATTATTTTCAGGGTACTTATGTCTCAAACATTTATACTAAAACATTTGAAACCATATTTGCTTTTTTTTTTCACAAAAAAGGAAGAAAAAAATATGAAACCATATTTGCTTTTTTTCACAAAAAAGGAAGAAAAAAAGAACAAAATATGAAAACGTATTTTCTTTTTTTTCACAAAAAAGGAAGAAAAAAATATGAAAAAAATATGAAACAATATTTGCTTTTTTTCACAAAAAAGGAAGAAAAAGATGAAAAAAATATGAAACCATATTTGCTTTTTTTTCACAGAAAAAGAAGAAAAAATTAAAAAATATGAAAAAAATATGAAACCATATTTGCTTTTTTTCACAAAAAAAGAAGAAAAAATGAAAAAATATGAAAAAAATATGAAACCATATTTGCTTTTTTCACAAAAAAAGAAGAAAAAAAAAATGAAAAAAAAATTAAAAAAAATTAAAAAAAATATGAAACCATATTTGCTTTTTTTCACAAAAAAAGGAAGAAAAAAAAGAAAAAATATGAAACCATTTATATGAGATACAAGTCAATAAGTTGCCCACCAATTTAGATGTACCAACTTTTAGAAACATCTTTGTAATAAAATAAATACATTTATGGCATACACATGTTCAGTATTTGGTAAATAAATCTGCTGCTTCCTTGTGTTGCAGATGCAGCACAGGCTCTTCTTAATGTACTTTGCACTGAAATAGAAAAACTAAAAAGCAGTTCGTACCACTACTTCTAATACAGCCGTACTTTAAAAAAAAAAGAAAATCTTAATTAATTTTACATTCTTTAAAACACAAGTTGCATTTGGTGAAAGTGAATCAGCTTCATGACACTGAAAACCTCCAGTTGAACCTTAAGTTACTCCTGCAAGCCCTCTAATCCTGCTTCCTAGTAAAGTCCCCTAACGGCTTGACATAATCTTGATCTGGACGTGAGAAGTGTAATAGGTGCTAAAAGCTAATTGCTACTTAGCTTCTCATGTGTGGCCTTCCTCTCTGTGCAGATTAAAGTGCCACAACAAATGCACAAAGGAGGCTCCATCATGCAGGATCTCTTTTCTACCTAGTAAGTTGTTTTTTTTCTTCTCCCACACTCAGTTTGTAGTTAATGAGTACAATCTCTTAAACCTAATGCATGTGTGTGTTATTAACAATGTCTCCTTTAGTTGCCAAAATTAGAAGGACTGAGTCAGTTCCTTCTGATATTAACAACCCTGTTGACCGGCCACAAGACACCCCACATTTTGGTACACTACCAAAGGCCATCACAAAAAAGGTAAAAAAAAGTCCACAACCAGCTGCTCTGTAGTGTTGGAAAGATAAAAAAAAATAATAATTGTTGGTTCTGGTTATTAATTATCATAACTCCACATCCTCATCAGGATCATCCTCCTGTAATGAACCAGCTGGACTCCAGCAGCAACCCGTCCTCCACCACTTCATCCACACCCTCCTCCCCAGCCCCCTTCCAGCAGAGCAACCCGCCCAGCGCCACGCCGCCTCCCAACCCCTCACCCAAAGGCCACAGGGACATCCGCTTCAACTTCCCAGGTGAGTTCAACTAAGATTAGAGCGGAGATCCACAACCGGAGATCAATTTAACTAAAAAAAAAAAAAAAAGAGTGACTTATATAGACTGTAGTTTTCTTCTTCTCACACATTTCCTATCCCTTCTCTTCCTACAGAAAGTATTGACCTCTGATTTGTGCTTCTACAGCATTTGTTTTAAATCAAAAGCTTCACTAACCAAAGCTCTCTCTCCCTGTCGTGCTGATCTGTCTTTCCCCTCTTTATTTATTTATTTATTTTTGCAAAAGCTGCGTGTTACTTTCAGCACAGACAGCAGTTTATCTTCCCCGGTGAGTTGACTGTTCCAAAGAGTCAAAATGAATTTTTCTTCCTCTTAAGCCTTAAATTCCTGCAGCTTTCTCTCCGTTCTGCACATGTATTGTAGTCGTCAGTGTAACCACCTCCTCACTGTGTGCCCCCCACCCCCCACCCCTTCACTGTTTACTTCATTCTGACTCTTAGCAGCATTGTGGCTCCATCTGCTGGAAGTAGTGAGAAATTGCATGAAGATTCACGTTTTCTACAGGGTGAAACAAGACTTGATATTTATCCTCTACTTCCTGCCTGTTTTTTCTCTCTCTCTTTAGATGTTTCAAGTCCTTCAAGTTTGTACTCTGATGTTCTTCAAGACACAGTGTAAGACATTTATTCAGCATAATTAAGTAGCTGAATATTAGCGTTGTTTGTTTGTGGCTTTTCTGATGAGATTGTTTTTATCTGACAGCAATGAGATAGAACCGTCTAAAGATGACATTCATGCTGAGCTGGTGGAAGATGAAGATGAAGAGGTAATGTTTTTGTTCAGAGCGCGCTCTGCTGCATTTGGGGGCGAATTAGGACACGGCTAATGTCTGACTTGCAGGAAGCCGAGGAGGACGGCGAAGACGAAGATCCCGAAGCAGAAGAGGAGAACGAGGAAGATGACGACGAGGGAAATGACAACGAAGGGGAGGACGGGGAGCAGATGAGGATGAACGTGGGCTCTGACGGGGAGTGCGACGAGCTGGACGATCTCCCCTGCTCTCGTGGAAACCACTGGAAGGGCCCCATCTCCCGCAAGCCCAGTCAGACCAGCGTCTACCTGCAGGAGTGGGACATTCCCTTTGAGCAGCTGGACCTCGGAGAGCTCATAGGAAAGGTGAGGGAGTCGGACCTTCACGCGATCAGCTTCAAATGCTTCTAAAGCAGGCGTGGGCAATCATGGTCCTCGAGGGCCGCAGCCCTACATGTTTTATATTTTTCCCTGCTCCAACACACCTGATTCAGTCACTGAACTACCTCTACCAAGTTCTGCAGTATGGAGGACCGAAACTGACATAATTAGAAATAAAAGCAGAAATAAATAAATACATTTTAAATGCACCAAATAAATTAAAAAGGAGAACTTTAAGTCGTGTATTATAATTTCATTAACCTTCATATTTATTTTTCCAGCTTAGTTCTAATAAATTATATATTTTAACACCCTCACACACAAATTAAATTTCCTGAATTAAATTTTACTGTTTTTTTTTATATATATATATTTTACATAGTTTTTCCTTTTACTTGTACATGCATTTGTGTCTCTTCAATGCTTAATTTGAATTATTTTTATAATTTTGTCCAACAAGTCTTTTTATTTCTGTGTTGCATGCTTGTGAGGCAGCACAAGCTGCAACACATAGAAACAAAAATACTTGTTGGAAAAAAAATGAAAATAATTAAGTATAAACATTTAAGACACACAAATGCATGTACAAGTAAAATAAAAACAGTTAATATGTACGTTTAAAAAAATAGTAAAATGTAAATTATGTGTTCAAATGTAATACTAATACTATACTAATTTATTGGAATGAACCTGAAAAAATAAATATGAAAGTCAATTAAAATATAAAACAGGAGGAAAAGTTCTTTTTTATTTATGTTGTGCATTTTAACTGTATTTATTTAGTGCTTCATATAATTCTGCTTTTATTTTTAAATATGTCAGTTTTGGTCCTCCGTACTGCAAAAGCCTGGTAATCATCTAATCATTCAGATCAGGTGTGTTGGAGCAGAGAAACAAGTAAAACATGCAGGGCTGGAGCCCTCGAGGACCAGGATTGCCCATGCCTGTTCTAAAGACAGGTTTTCTAACTTAATGCCATTTTAAAATCCAGGGCCGGTGGGGCAGAGTGCACAAGGGTCGGTGGCACGGCGAGGTCGCCATTCGACTTCTCGAGATCGACGGTAACAATCAAGACCATCTGAAGCTCTTTAAAAAGGAGGTGATGAACTACAGACAGACCAGGCATGAGAACGTGGTCCTTTTTATGGGGGCCTGCATGGCTCCACCTCACTTAGCCATCATTACCAGGTAAAGTGGAAACATCAGCTTGGAAATAATTCCAAGGTAGGAAGGATTTGCTTTATGTAACTCTTTTGTTTTTTCTTTCTCTTTTTCAGTTTCTGTAAAGGGAGGACGTTGTATTCTGTTGTTCGGGACAGTAAAAATAATTTGGATATTAATAAAACAAGACAAATCGCTCAGGAGATTGTAAAGGTATTTGTTTTTTGTTTTTATTCATACAAAGTTGTGCACGAATAATGTTCACTACCCAGTCCAAGCAGTTCAAAGCAAAGTGTGGGGCAAACAGCCAATCAGGGTTCAGCCCAACCACAAACACTTAGCCCTGCTTTTTTCTGCCAAAGACTAGTTTGTTCCAGTTCATCCTGTGGGCAGACAGAAGTAATAATACAAGGCTTTGTAGGGATATTCAGAGGAATTCTTCAAAATAAAGCCCTGAGAATTTCCACACAGAGTTTTAGCTAAGGTTGGGCAATATTGGCAAAAAAATTAATCACGATTAATCGATTCAAGAACATTGAAGGCCCGATTTTTGCTGAGGTTCTTAGTGAACTGTAAAAAAAATCTTTTCTGAACAGTGGTGTTTTTTTTCTTCTACCTTCTGACACAGGGGATGGGCTATCTGCACGCCAAAGGCATCGTTCACAAAGACCTGAAGTCCAAGAACGTTTTCCACGACACCAATAAAGTCGTGATCACAGATTTCGGGCTGTTTGGGATCTCTGGAGTCGTTCAGGAGGGAAGGTAAGCCACTTTAATAACGGGACCTTGGCTGTAAAGTGGTGTTTCACACTGTGCCGGTGTCACTCGGGGAGCTTCAGTTGTTTGTAACACTTGCTGAGGCCTGCAGTGTTCCCTCCTCTCAGACAGTAATGACAAAGCTGGGAGTGTCCTCGTCGTATCATTGAATTTACTGCTCTTATTTAGGAAGTGCATTTTGAATTTTAAAGAAATTAATTTAATTCTTCCTTTCCTTTTATACACAGCTGGTTTGTGTACAGAGTTTAGAAATAGATGTTTTTTCTTACTTTCCAGGCGTGAGAACAAGCTAAAACTTCCACACGGCTGGATTTGTTACCTGGCGCCAGAGATTGTGCGCAAAATGAGCCCAGGTAACAACGAGGACCGCCTTCCCTTTTCCACCGCAGCAGACGTCTACGCCTTCGGGTAAGTCCCGCCCACGCAGCGGTAACAGGCGAAAGTCCCAGATGTTCCAGCTGTTCTGACTGATGCCGTTCGTTCCGCTGTTTCCCCTCCTTTTTAAAGAACAATCTGGTATGAGCTTCAAGCGAGGGACTGGCCAATCACCAACCAGCACGTTGAAGCCACCATCTGGCAGGTTGGGAGCGGAGAGGGTATAAAGAAGGTTTTGGCAGAGATCAACTTGGGCAAGGAGGTCACGGTGAGTCCAGTTTCATCAGTCGTGTTAGAAAAGCTGATGTTTGGAGTGAATCCTGCATTCAGATGAGACGAGTGAATTGTTAAAACGAAGCGGCGTGTCGTCTCAGGAGATCCTCTCTGCCTGCTGGGCGTACGACCTGAGGGAGAGGCCGACCTTCATCCAGCTGGCCGACATGCTGGAGAGGCTGCCCAAACTCAACCGCAGGCTGTCCCACCCAGGACACTTCTGGAAGTCTGCAGAGTAGGTATCCCACAGCTGAGGGCGGGGGGTCAACACACTGGACATGGGAATACTACAAAGATCCTCCTTTGTGGTACGGTGGCCTCTGCAGTCAGAATCCTGCTTCAGATCTGACTCCAAACTGTCTTAACCAGAAACCAGAGAGACTAAATATGAACTTTATTTTGTTTGAGATTTTATTTTTTTCATTGTTTAATTTATTCCTCAAACATTACTCGTAAGAAAAACACATTTTAGAGCTTAACTAAAGCTGTCTCATAGATTTTATAACTTTACAAATAACTTTTAAGATGAGCCCACAGAGAAATGGAACAAACCATAACCAAACAATCTGAACTGACAGCCTTAAATAAAAAAACACACAACACTGTGCAAAAACACAACACAATAGGATTGGTAGTTTCTCAAACTGTAAATTTGAATAATTCAGATTTTTAAAACTGCTTTAAACAAAATCAAAATTAAAAGAAATAAACTGGTTTAAAGTCAACAGTTGCTGTGGTTCGGAGAACACCAGAACGATACACCAAGTTTACACATCACAGCAGAAAGATTCCAAAAGGGTCCTGATTAAGTTTGGGCCATAGGTTGGTATTGTGGTATACTTCAGTGATATGGTGATTTCTTTGAGTCTGTTTCAATTTGTGTCAGAAGTTCAAACTATGGGAAGAAACTGAATTGACTGAATCTGTAATTGCATAATTTGAAATTAAAGGCATTGGTTTGAAAAGGAATTTCACTAAATTGAAGCTGGTTTGAATCTAAATTTATAGTTTTGAATCAGAATTAATTTGTGTTGAAACTGTATTTTGTTGTTTTAAATAGTCAGTTGGATGAATTTTATCCATAGAAAGTTTTACATTTACATTAGTCAGCAACTGTGTCTCAAATTTAAAAAAAATGTGAGCATGTAAACCTCATTTATTGACTTCAAATTTGGCCACCAGCACCCTCCTATTTATAAAAAAAAAAAAAAAAAACACAATCATTTTCCACGTGAGTTAGGGTTATTTTGACCAAGCCGAATTGTTACACATCCCTTCAAATGTACATTGTTCAACTTTCAAATAGCTAGCCCCTTCCTGTCGGGAGTTATGAATAATATTAATATTTATATAAAAAAATAGGTGAAGTCTGGCTACCCAGCGTTCAGCCAATCAAATAGCTGTGGTTCCTTCAAACCTCACCCCAAAATAGTCAATCTGATGAATCACGTCTTGGACAAACTCCTCCCACACAACAAGCACCTCCCACTCAGTGACTGCAGAGACCCCCTTCTCAGCTTGATTATAACAAAAAGCTTAATTCCATGTGAAATTTTTATCGACAAAAACGTCCAATATAGATGGATGTTTTTGCAGCCGTAACCTGGGTGTTCAGTTCATTTACGCATTGCGCTCGCATGTTCTCTGTTTTTCAGCAAATGACTACTGGCCCCAAATTGGGTCTGATTAAAGTAAATTCGATAGTTGAACCCATGTGGTGTGACCACAGGGGAATCACAGATCATCACTCCTGTATCAATCAGCTCTTTCTGTTGCTGCAATGTTCATCAGCAGAAATGATTTCAATCCAGAATTTCCCCTTTACTGATTTCATTTTTGATTTATTATTTTTTTTTATCCTTTGTTTCAACAACAACAGCCAGCACTCAAAGGCTTATTGATCCAATTCTGCTTAAAGGTCCATTTTCTCAGAGCAGATTAAAATTGTCTTGAGAAAAAGTGCAAGGCTAACAGCAGAAAGCCCTCGACAGGAAGGGCCGCAAATTACTTCGGAGATCTCTTTGGTCATAAAATGAACTCTTGCTTCTTCACCTGTTTTTTTTTAATGTGCTGAATGTTCTTAAACTAATTAAAGTGCTCTTATTCAGTCTGTTCCACTTTTACTAACCGTCTAACATTTGTGTTTTTCTTTGCCCCTTTTTCTCTCTCCTTTTTGATTTTTTTTTTTCTTCTTCTTTAATCCAGGTTGTAGCCGTCACTCTGAAACATAAGCAATGCAAAACAAAAGCCTGGGTCTGCCTTGCATGCTCCTGAAACCTTAACTCTTTACAGGATCGATCAAAGCATTGCCTCCGCCTGAAACGGGCACCGCTTCCAACTAATCTGCAGTCTGATCTTCCGTGTCTAACCGCGTGTCTGTCCGTGTCTCAAATCTCTCTTTGCCTTCTTCTTGGTTTTGCTTCTCTAATGTCACGTTTGGGACTCGGAGGCTTGTGAATAACTGGCTTATGGTGTCTGTGCTGAGGCTGACTGGCGTGCTGTGGGTCCCCCCCTCCCCCCCCTTCTGCTGCTGCTGCTGCTGTGATGTGATGTGGTTCTCACCGAGGTCCTGTCCACAAGGCGCCTTTTTTTTGTCTGAAATACACACACACACTCATAAAGACGCTGCTGGACATAAAATAGACCCAGTCACTGAACGGACCACTTCATTTATCCGCATTTCCCCCCGGAGGGCTCGACACATGTTGGACAGGCTGCTTGAGTGATGCTCTCAAACAAACTGCCTCTGCCCTCCCTTCACTCTCTCTGCTTTTTTTTTTCTGGCTTGTGTAAGGGCATGTGCACCAGCCTATGTCTGAACACAATATGCACTTTGTCATTAAGGGAAAAAAAACTATAAACTTTTATTTTGGAATTTTGTTTTGCATGATGATATTTGTTGTGTTTCAACGGTTCTCTTCTCCAGTACAGTCTGATAAATCACTTTTTATTGGATGCATTTTAAAACAGGTCACTAACTAAGATGCACGTGCAAAGAAAACATGCATCAAAACTAAGTGAAATCTATACAGAAATGTAATACTACTGGCTGTTTTGGGTTAAAGACTTTTTCTGTAATGACTTTTTATTTTAGAAAATGAACTTCCGCTAAAGTGATTCCAATCTGTGCAGAAAAAAAAAAACAACAAAAAACAAAACAAAGATGCTGGTGCAAATGTGTCCCAACATTCTCCCCCAAACGTACCTCCTCTCCTGTGCGATGTTTGGATTGCAGGCTTGTATTTATGTTTTTATTTATGTGGTTTGTTTGTTCTTATTTCCCTGTGGGTGCATGTGAAACTGGGGTGAGCCAACAATGCTGGAATACGTAGATTTTTTTTTTTTGTGAAAGAGTGCTCTAAATGTGTTGCAAAAATCTAATGTGTGTAATGTACATACATTATTTAATCTATAGCAAATTAACACAGTTCTATTTGTAAAAAAAAACTTTTTATATGTAACATACATCACATTTTTTGAAAAGGTACTACTGTTGTTCTTACGGATGTGTACATATATAATATATATTTATATTTTTTCATGTATAAAATACTGTATAAAGCTGTACATTTTTTTAAGGATGGGCCAATTCATGTTTTTTTATGTTGTAAAAATTCATATTTTTGTATTGCATGTGACAACCACTCTGTACACACGACTTGTGTTTTCATCCATGAGGACAATAAAGCAGGCTTGTCATGTATGAACAAGTAGATGCTGTCACTCAATGACTTTGAGGCTGTGGAAGATCGGTGGTCAGTGCTGCGGTCTCTGCAGGTTGGAGCCAAGGTTGCATCTGCCATAAAAGAATTGTCTTTTTTTTTTAATGTGTATTTGCTTGCTGTGGTGAACTTTGCAGAAGGGAGCAGCCAAAACAACGATGAACTGACTTCAACAAAACTCTTCACAAGAATCACACCACATTAGACTTTGTGTAGTGATCCCAATATGCATTTTGAATGTATTATGAATAAAGAGTCCGCTGAAGTTACAAATTAAGATCATGGATATAGGCAATTTTTGACCCATGTTGTGCATTGGTTGTAATAAAAAAAAATTTTGTATATATATTTAAAAAATAGCTGAAATATAGGCTGATGAAATACATTTATTGCAAAGATATAAAACAGAAAATGATCCATGTTGTCCATCAAAACGTTAATTACTTAACAAAACTATTAGTAAAAGAAAAAAATTGCAGATGTTGCTGCTTTCAGATTAGCCAAGAAGAGCAGCAGGTAAAGCTACTTGCATGGAAAATAAAGTCAAAATTAACTCTGCTGTGGTGCAATTACTAATTCAGACCACTAGAGGCGTAAAATGTAAATAATATAATCAGACGTTTCAGTGCAGTTCATCTTGTTCAATCGTGTCAATCAACTGGAATAGCCAATCAGATTACAGGAACATCCCTCTGGCTCTGCCTCTGGAATTGCACACCTGTGTCGGCCACTCCCTGATTTAGCAGCACACTTAACAAATGGAAAACAGACACGAAGCTGTAAGTACACTGTTCTTGAACCGATGGTTACGTGTGAATTTTTATGTTTTTACAAAGTTAGACTAACCGCAAAGAAGTTACAGAGCCTAGTGCCTCTGAAGTTGTACAAGCTTCTTCCAGTCCGCCCCACCCTATGCTACTTTAGTGTGGTGGGTTCGAGTTCAAGTTGGGGCAAGAGTGATGCTCACCCATGTGCAACGTATGGTTGGAGGGGAGGCTGCATCCAGCGCGGTGAGGTTAAACTAGAATCACTGCTGTTCCACTAACTGCAGGCCCCGTAGACAAATTGTCAAAAAATACAAATTTGAACCAAGTTTATTATTATTTTTAATTGTACAATTAAACCGCAAATATGTGGACAAACCCGTTCTAATTCAACAAAACTCTGTACAGTAGGTTATCATTCAGCTGGTTGCATATTCTGAAAGCAACCAGCTGGTGAAGAGATGAGTTTATTTGGGAGGGTTGAGTGTTCAGCTGTTATTAAGTTATTACACCTAAAACCTTAAACATCAGAGAACACAAACATGTATGAATTGTCATTTATTCCCTAATCTAGAGATTTTAAACTCTTGCTTGAGGCAGCTGCAGAGGCATCACGGTCCTGTTGTGCCTCTAGGTGGCATAAAAACCACACTGGATTTTTTTTATTTTAACTGGACCATCTACAGCAGTGGTGTCCAAAGTCAGTCCTGGAGGGCCGCCCGCAGCCCTGCATGTTTTACTTGTTTCTTTGCTTCAACACACCTGATATGAATAAATAGATGAATTTCAGGCTTCTGCAGTATGGAGGACCAAAACTGACATAATTAGAAAAAAAACTGATTTATATGTACCACTAAATAAATACACTTAAAATGCACTAATTAAATCATGAAAGATAACTATCTCCTGTTTTATATTTTAATTGACTTTCATATTTATTTTTCCAGGTTAGTTCCAATAAATTAGTCTATAAATTTTAACACATAATTTAAATTTTACTGTTTTTTAAAATATATATTAATTGTTTTTTTTTCATTTGTGTCTCTTAAATGTGTTTGCTTAATTATGTTTATAGTTTTTCCAACAAGTCTTTATTTATTTTTGTTGCATGCTTGTGCCTCAGTTTAGCTAAGTGTAAGTAAGTTTAGTGTAAAACAAAGGCAAGGAGGAAAACATTAACTGTGCCTTTTATTTTGAAATAAAAGCATAATAAATAAAAGTGTGTGTGTGTGTATATATATATATATATATATTTTTTTTTTTTTTCTTTTACTTATTTATAATAGTTAAATGCTTAAATTAAATTTAAGCATTTAAGATACACTAATGCACGTACAAAAAAGGAAAAACTATATACAAATAAAAAAAACTAAAATTTTAATTGTGTTAAAATCAAGGTCAACCTCAAACATGAGGTTCTCTTAATTTATTTGGTGCATTTTAAATGTATTTATTGGTACACATATCAATTTCTGCTTGTATTTATAA
The DNA here is from genome assembly GCA_032275365.1 of Anablepsoides cearensis. Lineage (NCBI taxonomy): Eukaryota > Metazoa > Chordata > Actinopteri > Cyprinodontiformes > Rivulidae > Anablepsoides > Anablepsoides cearensis. The sequence goes on along the minus strand of JAUBOC010000030.1, from coordinate 2,608,619 downwards.
TTATGTCAGTTTTAGTCCTCCATACTGCAGAATTTGAGAGATGTAGTTCAGTGACTGAATCAGGTGTGTTGGAGCAGGGAAAAACGCAAAACATGTAGGGCTGCGGCCCTCGAGGACTGACTTTGGACACCCCTGATCTACAGTCTGACCCCACACTGATCTGTATACTAGTTGTTATAGTTGCACAGTTTGGTGGATGGGGGTGGAAATATTTGGGTATACAGGCCACATGGGCAATAATACGGATTCTCTTTGCACAGACAACAGAAAAATGATTGTAGCTTATTCATGTTTGTAGATATTGAGTTGCAGTTTGATGTGGTAGTAGCTGAGAGTCATTAAGAAAACATATGCCATGTCCTGATGCAACAAATCTACCAGAACTGCATGATTTCATGGATAATGTCATTTACAAGCTTTGATCTCTATAACTTAACAGCTAGTCTACTCTCAAAGTGTTGAATGATATGCATTCCTTCAAGGTACAGGCTGGATCTTACAAAATATTAATCTTGAGAGTTGATATAAATTAGAATAAAACTGCATTCAGATAAATTGATTGTAATAAACAGAATGCAAAGTATAAAAGGCTGTGTTTTCTAAACTTAAAACCATTTTTTTTAGATTTCTAAAAAAACTGCTTGGACAGCCTTTCAGTGATTGATCTCTTGAAAGTTTGTGTTATTAGACCTTGGGAGCTGTCACTAAAATGAGAAATTCTGCATGCTTCCAGTCAGCCCTTGAAACTGTGAGCTGCATCTGAAGCATTTATTTTTTGCTTTAAGGAGTGATGAATTGATTTGTGTGTCGTGGTTTTAATCCGATGGAAAACAGAGCACTTTGTGCCCTTGTGCTGCACCCAAAAGGTCTTTGACTCCGACTGGTACTGGATCACATGACTAGCATTTGCTAACAGAAAACGGCTTCCTTCACCATGCTCCATCTCTGACAATCAGTCAGTTGTTTAATTATTATTATTTTTCCACGTTACCAAATTTAAGGCTGGATCTGATGGGTTTAAGAGTTTATCATAAAATCGTTAGAACGTTTTTAAACTGTGATAAAAGTTACAGAAGAATGAATATGACAGAAATGCAGCATTTCCATGATGGTATTATTAAACCTGGGTGATGGAGCAAAAAAAAAGGAGGGGGATGCACTCTGGAGGCCATTTTGACATTTGCTGAGCCCACCAGTACAACTGTCAGCCATCAACTGATGTCCTTGGGATTGTCTGTAATGAAGCTGTCCACCATCACAGCCAGCAAGGCTATTTATAGACGAAGGTAGCACCGACTGGGGGGAAAAAATTAGGTGCAGGCAAACACACACACACACACACACACACACACACACACACACACTGTAAATGTATATTGATGAGTGTCGTGCTGCTGGCAAATGGGACTTTCCATCTCCTAGAGGGAAGATATGTGGTTGTTTACATGAACTCATATGTGGGGTTTTTTGTCTTCTCACTTCCTCTTTTGTATATTTAACCTCACGGTGACTTACTCATGGCTATTATTTTATTCAGAATATATTGTCAGAGCTGTCAGTCACAATATTCTAATTCTGAAAGTTTTTTTTTGTTTGTTGCATTCAAAAAAGCTAAATATATAGGCATCAACTATGAACCAGTCTCTCACTCTGGTTGTACAGGAATTAAATGACAGTAACTGCAAAAGACTTCAGAAGCCTGTTTTTGTTTTGCAGAAACAGGCTTTAAGAGTTATCACTCCAAAAAACTACCATTATCCATCTAATATATTGTTTTTTAAACTGAAATGATTGAAATTCTATGATTTGGCTGATTATAATATTTTGTTATGTATAAAGCACACCAAAACATGTTACCTTTAAACATTCAGATAAACTTTGCAAAGAGAGAGAGAGCTTTTATAATCTTAAGGGGACAGAGATGTTTATGAAACCTAAATTTAGAACATGTCTGAAAGAAGGATGCTCCTCAATCCAAGGAGTCAGATTGTGGAATAATCTGGAAGATGATGTTAAAAGTGCCACATCAATGTACATGTTTGAGAGAATCATAAAGACTAGATAGGTGTAGCCATTCAATTTGTTGTTCTAGAAAGGTTTGATGTTTTTGTTTTGTTAACTGAAGATTATTATAGTTTGAATTTATACTTGAGGAAAAAAGGGGCAGATATAAGATTTTTTTTTCTCTCTCTGCCGCCTTTCCTTTCCTTTTATTTGTATTTTCTTTTTTATTGTAGAATTAATTTTGTTTTGATGGAATGATTGTTGTGAAGACGTGCTGAAGTGGGAATGTCAGAAACAGCAGGAGGTTCTTAGAGAGATAGAGGCCAGTTGGTGGTTCCATAGATTTGTACATTAATATTAAAACACACATTTTCATAACAATTAAAGGCAACAGTCGCTTGTATAATGGACTTATAGAAATGTCTCCCCCCCCAAAAAAAAAAAAATCTAAAAGTGTTCGCTGTCCATAAAAGTCCTGAACATTTTAACACTTCTTGGTTTTCAGTCTGATTTAATTATAGGCAATATGAACCAATCTCTCACTCTGTTTGTACGGGAACTAATAGTGGCAAGATTCAAACTTAAAAAAAAAAAAAAGGACATCAGTTTAAAAAAATGAGGTGGTTTATTACAGCAGCAGGAGTGTATATTTAGGATCTCAGCCACAGTATTTTACATCTCCTAAATTATCAGCCTCTCACATCTGCCCCCAAACTGCTTTTAGACTGAGAACACGTGAGTCGCTACTCCTCTCTAAATAAAAAAGACTGCTTATAATAGATTTGACACTGCATTTGTGGAGAAAATATGATTCATTTCAATCTTGAGAAATCAGATAATCCTTTTTAAAAACGTTTTTGTCACCTTTTTCCTGTTTTTATTGACATGTCTGAACAGCAGGCTGTCACTATTCCATTCCATGCCGAGCAGATGCTCACAGGACACGGGAGGATGTGGGCTCGGGGGGAGCTGAGTTTGGTCGCCTCTTTATCAAGTCGCTTCTGCAGCAATTTGCATTTTTTTTTCCTTCAAGGTCTCTTTCTTTTCAGCTCTGCCCTACTAAAGTCCAGGTGCAGCGAGACAAACTGTAGAAATCAGCTCACTTGGGGGGGAAAAACAGCAAACAGTATCGGAGGAAAGCAAGAAGAGGAAGTGGAGAAAACAGCTCTACTTTCAGCCAATGAAAATTCTTATTGAATATTTCTCAGGATAAATAATTCAAACGCTGCTTGTGAACGTTTTTAATTGAATCTCAAAGTGTGACGTTTTTTCCACTCTTACACCTTCTAAAGATCTGAGTTTGTATTTACGTGAGATATGAGACGTTCAGCTAGAATTTGAAGGCCTTGCGGGCAGCTGTGGCTTGTTCATAAATAGGAAGTGAATGTGACAGATGTAGACACGTTTACCTCTATGACTCAAACAAATCAAAATAAACTCAAGATGCATTTGAGTCACCTACAGCACGTTTGCTAAAATAGTTTATTGCATGTCTACGTCTGCAAAATGTCAGCATTTCTAATTTCGACGACAGAAATAGTTAAACTGTGAGCAAAAAGAGTTGCATTGAAACCACCGAGTACAACGGTAAATGTCAGAATTTGTTGCTGTTTGCTCTTATTTTTTATTTAACCAAAGCATTTGTAAAAGTTTACACTTAGAGCAAGTGTAAGTGACTGACAGATCACACCGCGTGTCGCTTTTTCTAGCCTCCACAGATGTTTTCATCACCATCGCACCGAACCAAAAACCCACTTCCTCTTCTTGAAATAGTCCTAAGGGAAGACAGATCGAGATGATGAGATGAGTGTGAAACTGATTGGAACTGCCGTCAACGTTTCTCAGTTCCTTTCAAATTACTGGACTTCTCTCATTCGCTGTAAACACGCTCACACCTCCGGTCTCCTCCGCAGAACATCACCAACAAGGTAAGGTGGTGCATTTTCACCAGTTTATCTTTATTTTTTTCAAACTTAAGACACGTGTGTCCACATTACGGATGTTTGCCTCCGAAGTTTGAGTTTTCCATGTTTTCCATCAGAGCTGACAGTATAGTGCACATGTATGGCGCCTCATTTGATTCTACACTGAATCAATATCAGTTAATCAGACCGCTGTTCAAAGTGACAAGTACTGCAAAGCATGGCATATGTTCTTGCTGACTACCCTGGAAAGCAATTTGTTTTTTTTTCTGTTTAATCAGACATTTAAAGGTCATATGATGGCTTACACACATGTACAGATGTAAAGAAATAAACTAACAGCAGGCTCAGTCCATTTCTTTCTTTCTTTCTTTCTTTCTTTCTTTCTTTCTTTCTTTCTTTCTTTCTTTCTTTCTTTCTTTCTTTCTTT
>JAUBOC010000030.1:2567405-2579503 GCA_032275365.1 Anablepsoides cearensis | reverse complement strand
CGAATGTGCTTTCACAGTCTTCCTTTTATCCTTTAAGGTCGCTTTTAGAAGTAGTTAGTCGTCAAAATGGCCGAACTGACATCTGGACTCACTTCTGTTGTGTTTTCCCCTTACAGTAAAATGTTTATCGGTGGCCTCAGCTGGCAAACCTCACCAGGTGAGCGTGTTATCCTCTTTTCCTCCGTCATGTGCTGTATTTCTTGTCTCTGTCGCTGTGACTGAGTGCTCGTTAGCTGCCTGGCGGTGTATGAATGTATGTGTGCATGTCTGAGCCGAGCGTTGCACTGACTGTGCAGCAGAGTGTGTTCTGTATGGGATATCTCTGTCGGCTTGTGTGTGTGTGTGCGCGCGCGGCGGTGTTATTTTTGATCTCCGTCCATCTGAAGTCCTCTATTCGACCCCTATGCGCATCGCGCGGGGGTTTGTTTGTTTGTTTGTTTGGTGTCTTTCCTCTCTATAAAAGCATATGTTACTGTCAAATAATAACCCCCCTCTCTTCCCGACATATTTCTCACTCTCTTTCTCTCCCTCTCTCTGCTTTTCCACACAGACAGCCTTAGAGACTATTTTAGTAAATTCGGAGAAATAAGAGAATGTATGGTGATGAGAGACCCCACGACGAAACGCTCAAGGTAAATAAAAAACGCTCCCCCCCCCCCTCCCCCCCCCCCGCGCACACGCTACTTTTCCCCTTCCATATCGCTTTTACTTTGACCGTGTTTTCTAGTGTTTAATCCGAGGCGCGCGCATGTGTGTTGGCGCGCGCGCACCGAGGGGACGCGCGCGGGCGCGCCTCCTGCGTGTGGTTCCTCAGCGAGCCAGATAAGCTTTAAATGCTCGCTGCTGTAAAGCCGCGGCCGAATGCAATTTGACATTGACTTTGTGACTGCACCACGGTGTTGGCGTGGCGTCGTCCTCGCTCAGGAACACACCAACTATTGATCAGCCGCGTGTCCTCTGCCTCTGTGTCTGCTTATGACACATTTAGTAAAGAAACACCACACCAGTAATAAGGTCACGGGACATGTTAGATTAGAAGTTGCATGGATTGTTCTAAAAAATCTATATTTTAAATGCAGAAAACATTTCCTCCTGTGTCTTTTTTTAACATGTTTTTCCCCCTTTTTTCCTGTTTCCCTCTTTGCTTTTTCTTTTTTCTCTCTCTTGCAGAGGATTTGGGTTTGTTACGTTTACAGATGCTGCCAGCGTAGATAAAGTCTTAGCTCAACAGCACCACGAGTTAGACTCAAAGACGGTGAGTTAACGTTATCTGCACTTATGTAAGAGTTTATTCATGTTCTGTCGCTCCGCCGCTGTGTTTTGCCAACTGTGACTTTTGCCCGCCCATGTCCTGTGTTGTGGCAAAAACTCCTGTTGAGGTGAACAGTCTATGTCAAACTGGAAATTCACACCAAATCAAATAATAATAATAATAATAATAATAATAATAATAATAATGAAACAGACTCCAGGTAGAATATTAGATTTCACTTTTACTTCTGTGGTTGAGTGAGGCAAACACGCCCCCCTCCTCTCTCTCCCTCTGCTGCTGCCACATGTGCAGTGTGCACATATCTCATGTGGACACAGAAGGGCGTGCTGTCTCAGGACTGCTGCCTGGCGTCTGTTTGACCCGGCAGATATTGGACTGGATCGCTCTCGGCGCGCTGATAATGCAAGTGGACGGGGGGGAGACGTAGGCTCAAAACAAAAGCTTCCTCTCATAACGTGGTCGCCAAATTCTCACCTAACAAAATCCAGTGCATACGACCATTTTTAAAACACCTAATATGTTCAAAACTAATTGTTGACAGTGTTAAATGATTTATTGCACATAAATGGTTAAAAATTCTTGTTTCTAAAAAGGGGAAGCGCTCATATTAAAATTTGTAAATAGGCAAATATTTAAATGAACTTTTCACATTTTGATATTTGAAGCGATGGATTAGACAGGGTTCGGCTGAAATTATATTATAAAATCCAGATATTCAGGTGGTATATTTTAAACGGCACAAACTCTGTTAAAAAAACATTTTAAAGTCGTAAAATTGCAAAAGTTTTATATTCCTGGTAGTAATCTGTGCAAGATAGTGCAGCTAAATGTATTAATTTCTTCTTCTAATGTCCTTGAGCTGCAGTGCGTGTTGTGAGAGAGTTAAGAGGCTTGTTGTTGGTTGGATAGCAGATGTTGCTTGCAGTTCTTTTAACTGAAAGGTTTGTAAGGTGGCTGCTCATTTTTTTATTTTTTTTATTGGCAAGCTATGACCTTTCTGTCTGGTCGTCAGAAAAGCTCATTGTCAGAGGCTTTTTCCACTGAGGGGTTTAGTGTTCCTGCTAGTCTGCAACTGAGTAATTACCTTTATTTGAACAGAAAAGTGTATGCACGCTTTTATACCATTGCAAATTAAAGTGAAAATTCCTATCGGAGGCAATCGTTCCCATCATGTCGCTCCCTGTTACTTCCCTGAGTCTCCTCCGGTGTCTCACCTGTGTTTTAGTGTTCGTGCATAGATACGTTGTATTTGTTATGTCCTCAGCCGTATCAGCTCTATTACTGTGTTATGGGAATAAAGGGTGATAAGGCCGCGCGGTGGCTTCATTTTCCGCAGCGAATCAGTGGATGCGGAGGGGAAGGCAAGGTGAAATGACCAATAAGTAAAGCTAACAACGGCGCAGAACACTCCCAGGCTGTAAGCGGAGGCGAGCCGTTCCCCGCTCGAGTCGCGCCGACGACTCCGAGGCGCTTTTGAATCCGGAGCAGTTTGATAACTTCCCGGTTTGACATTTTGAATGAACCGCTTTGTGACAGTTTGACAGCACGTATACTTAAGGAAAAGGTCGGAGGGAGGGTGTGTATACGTGAGGGAGGGTGTGCGAACAAAAAAAAAAAAAATAAATAAATACCCTCACACCTGATATACAGAGGCGGCCGTTGATATGTTGCCTTGCCCGGAGGCACTCGGTGAACACTGGCAGCAGGAAACGGTTAAATTCCTCGTGTTGTTTTAATTAGTCCGTTAAGATATTCATTGGATTACACTGATGACCTGCTAACACCAACAGTCTCAAAGCAAGTGCTTTTTTATGTTACGCCTATTGATTGCTGAATTCTGCTTGCATCAGTGAGAAAGATCCTTATTTTCTTTGTAGCATTGTAGTTTTATACACAAACACTAACCTCTCACAATATCAGCAGCTTTTATGAACAAGTATATGATGTATTAGTAATCCAAAACATACTTTATGACAATGAAACACTTAAAACACCGCACAGTTATTAGAAAAATACAGCTTCAGTACGTTTTTCATCTTCTAATGCAAATGAATATTATATCTCACCTATTGTAGGCTCCAGGGCATATTTGGCAGATGTGTGTCTTACATTTTAGACGTGACACCCTGAGAGCTTAACAGAGACTTATTAGATTACACCAAATCATCATTAACTATGAAGCAGAGTTCTGCATCCACCTTACATTCAGTCACACTTAGAGCTGCTTGTGAGACGGTTTCCTTCGTCTTATTTATGATTATCTCTATGTCAGTCCCCCCCAATTAAAAAAATCAATACATTTTTATTCAGACATTCTTTCTCTTAGTAGAGAGCTAATAATAAATAAAGTACTCAAACAAGCTCTTAATTCTTTCAGTCTTTTGCCTCTTATAAGATAAGTTGAAGCAGTTTAAAACATGGAATAAAACTATAGATGAATATTGAATTATTATTATTGTTACTATCAACTATTATTATTATATACTTCTTTAATAGATGTTGGATGCATTATTTTGTATGAAATTAAGAATAATATTTTTGATAAATAAGTGATGAGAATAAGGTCACAGGAGAAGGGGTGGGGCTAATCTAAGAATATACTTATAACTTATAAAAAGAGAGAAATATGAACAGTTTTCATAGCCAGAAATTCAGAAGGTCACAAACCTAAGCTAAATTTTTATCAGAGCTGAAGCCAAGCAGTGCATATCCATACTCAAATATTTGCTGAAATGTTAATATTTCCTATTTGCTAATGCACAGTTGTTCAGCCATAAGCCTGCGACAAAAGATTGCCGACGTAAGGCAGCTGTTTGTGTTGCCTTTCTTACTGTTTGTCACCAGGCTTTATCTGCTGTGCTGTTTTGTGCCTTAACGCTCACACTATCAAGATCGCGCTGCGTTCAGATCTATCATATCTTTTATAAAGTTGCAAAGCAGCATTGAGGGGGGGGAAAAATGAATCTGGCCAGCAAAATGTGGATAGTTCTTGATGTGTTTGCAGATGTTGATTCGATACAAGTCTCCCACTTTTACGGTGCTCGAATAAATCCTTATGTGTTCCTTTGTCCTGGATAACCTTGAAAAAGTGAGCGGCTGCAGGGGATATGACTGTGGACAAGTTGAGTCATGTCTCTAGTACATGAAATTACTTTTATTATTATTCTATTATTTTATTTAAGAATAAATCTGCAAAACATTTGGATTTTAATATTCAGTAATTCTGCAAAAAAATAAAAAAAAATTAAATTGATTTTAAAAAATTGTGTTGTCAGAAACTTTTAATGAAATGTCCAAAAATATTGAACCACAATAAAAACAAAGCTGATTTTTTTTTACAAAAGACTGTTTTAGACTTTCATTTTCTCAGTTCGATGATTTAGAAATAAACTAATTGTGGATGTTTGTGTGGCTTAAAAAGAGAGTAAAAAGCGAAAGGAATTGTTAAAATTTTTATTTAACAGTGTAGAAAACAGAAGAGTGGTTTGAAAGCATCAGAAATACTATTATCAACAACAGCAGCAAGAACAAAACACACTCCTAAAGGCTGGGAAACAAGCAGATTTAAAGAGTGGTGACACAAAATTGTTAAGATATTCAAAGGACAGAGTCCTGAGAACAAACCGGGAGAAGTTTGTTAAGGTTGATGTGGAAATTATGGAAAAATCTACAGCTGAAGGGGTAGTTTCAGTCCTTACCATGCGCTGTTCACTGAATTAAGTCTGGCTTCAATGGAAAAGATCAAGAAGGAAATTACTGTTTAAAAAAAGGCACAAAAGGAAAAGACGATTTTCTGCAAAAGACTTCTGCAGATCAGTTACTCAGTCTCAGATAATGTTTCATGAACGGAGGAGACCAAAGTCGGTCTTTCTGAATGCATTGCATCAGTTTGCATAGAAGGGATAAAATGCAACGGGTGAGGAAAAGAACGCTCTTTATGTGGTAAAACATGGCGAGGGTTCTGTTAGACTCTTAAGACTGCTTTGCTACGTCTGCTACCGAAGGCACCGAATGTCTTAAAGGAGTGTTGAAATCAAAGAATTACCAAGGTGTCTCAGGGTTAAATTAGTGCTGGAAAACTAGTTTTGGGTTTCTCAGCAGGATAGAGACCCAGGGCGCGCATCTGTCAGTGCAGAGAAAAATAAAAAGGAGGGGGGGAAAAAAAAAAAGATAAAGTGGGTGTGCTTTTAAACTGGCCAGCAACAATCCTTTCGCCTTAAACCCACGGAAGACCTTTAAGAGTTGAACTCTGTCGTGCAAGAAAGGGCACCTCCAACGTTGACGTATCTCAGTCATGTAGGAGTTGAAGAGTGGAAAAAATTAACAGCCAGTCTAAAAGACGTTTCTTTTTACTCCCAGGGAGAATTGTCAAACCTTTTGTAACACAATATTTGTGCAGTAAGTGATCGGCACTGGAGTAATAAATGCAAACTATAAATTTAATCATAAAAATGGTTTTCCTAAACTATATCAAATAGTACATTTTACTCCAGTAGTTTCCCAGATATAATGGTACGCAATTCTGAACTGCGGGTCTGCACTCAGTGTAAACAAATAACAATTATCTGCATATTTACTCATCAAAACTGAGAGCAAACACGTACTAGTTCATTAAAATTGTTGGATTTCCTCATCCCAAACAACTCTTTTGTGTTTACTAACCAGTGGCATTCAATGAGTACCTTTAAAGGGATATTCCGTGTCATGTTAAAGTGGGGTTCTGGGGAAAAGCTATGAAGAATGAATATGAATTAAAAAAATGCAAAACAAAATTGACAGAAATGGTAAAATTTAAAAAAAAAACATTTGCATGAACCATTTGGATATTTTGCAAACTGGAGTTCTTTTAAGGTGACGGTAATCTGCTTTGGAAGTTGATCCACTTGGACCAGATTAATTAGGTACTATAGGCTTGTCCTGAATGATCCTCTTCCAGAGCATACTGTTGCCTTTTTAAAATAAACCCAATAATCAGAATGTTATAGCAGTTGATGCAAATGCTAACATTTAAATATTTACATCGTTGTCAAATTGGATTTACAATTAATTTGACTTTATTAATTTTCTGGATTCCTGGTCGAGTTGACCCCAGGCTACACATCTTTGCTGCTATTCCTGCTTCCAAAAACAACCGCAAAATTCTATGTACATTAATAAATAAAAGTCTATGAAATAGTGTTTGATTTCGTAGAGCTATCTACAACAGATAATATATTATTTGTTCAGAATATTTCCATCGAGCCTCACATTAACATGGCTGGAATGTCCCTTAAAGCGATGGTTAAAAAGCAAATCTAAAAGCGCCCCATCTTACTTTAATTTTCTCAGATGCATTATCAATCAAGATCCTGATTTAATCAAATTAAATTGGATCAGTCAAAGTTAAAAGACTTTATGTTCTTTTCAGCTTACAGTCAGGAAAGCCAGAGATAAAAGATGGGCACATCATCAATGTGTGTGTGTGTGTGTGTGTGTGTGTGTGTTTTTTTAATATTGCACGCTCTGCTTTTTGTCCGGTTCTGAAAACACTCAGAGAAGGATGAATGTGAATGAGACATATGGGCATGCACACCCCGAGGGCTTCTGAACACACATGCTGGTAATTCAGAACATATTTACCATTTTTCATGATGTTTTGTTGAGTTGAGGAAAATGCATCTCGTAGCATCTGTTCCCGAAGATGTTTCAAGGCAGGCTGGGTGTGAACAAGGGAGATCATAGTACATGATTTTGCATTCTACAAGTGACAGCTGAAACATTTACAAGGCAGTAGATGGATTGCTGGTTGGTATACAAGTTCTTTGTGTGTGTGTGTGTGTGTGTGTCTGTCTGTTATGCAAAGCAGTTTTAATAGTTCGGAAAACAAAACACACAAAAAAAAATATCTGGGCTGGGTGAATCTACAAAAGCCCCTTACAAATGCAAAACTGAACTTGTAAAACCATTTGTCACATTTCAAACGTCTTAATTGTCGACCGTCGCTGAAAGGCCGTGGCAGTCGATAATGTTTTTGCCTGTGTGTGTCTGTTAGCAAAACATCTCATGAACAACTGGATCAGCTTTTTGAAACTGTCCGAATGTAATCATTTGACGTGCAACTGATTCATCTTTTGGGCTGACCAGATTCAAGATGGCCACCTCTGCCGACTGACCCAATTCAACACAAAAATTGCAGTAACTCAGTCTTTTTTTCAGCCATTGAAACAAAATTTGGTGTGGGAGTAGCTGAGACTGATCCCCAGCACATATGTTGAGCACTAACAATTGGTGCAGGATCTTTGTATAAAATTTAGCTTTGAATATTTGGATCACAATTCTTTCTGTCTGTAACCAAATATCTCTAAGCATGGAACAAATTTTGATTGCGTATTTATTCAGTGTACATCTACAGCTGGTTCGTTTTAAAGCTAACTCAATTAAAAACCAGCAACAGAACAAACTAACCTTAAAACTATTAAAAATAACTCTATATCCTTCTATTTCACAGATACTGAGCTAAAACTTGGTACGGAAGTTGTTGAAAGTTACTGACAACACATGCTTCAAGTGCCCCCCTGTGTGCAAGACCTTAGCTTTAGACTTAGCATTATCAGGTGGAGTCAACCTTCCCACATTACAAAATTGCAGCCACATGCCAAAATACAACACAACACACACAAACAACTTTCTGATGGGCAGCTGTTTTGTCTTTTGTTTTTTGGGTTTCCCTCCATGTTTCAGTCACCTCGCTTTCTGATTGGCTACACGTCACATTCAACAGGCTGAAAGCTCGTTTGTCTTCAGGGAGCACCACACACGCTGGGATATCGAGCCAAAACAATCCAACATGTTGAATATCTCCAATTTGAAGTCGAAGTAGTCCCGTCGTCCTTCCGAGCCGACTAGATCGCTCTTAACTCACTACACATGACAGAAATATATCCTAAGATTGTTTTTAGATCATCACAATAATCAGAGCATCCTTAAGATTGTCATAAGGATAAAGTTGGGCCAAAAATCGACACAATTATCTTGCCATGTGAACCCAACATAACCAACATTAACCAACACAAAAATGGGTTTAAAAGATATAAAACTGTATTGCATGACATCACAAATAACATCATTTGTTGAAAATTCCAATAAGTTTATTATTTTTCTATGAGCTGACTTTAGTTTAAAACCTGTGCATGTCAGGAGGCAGACAATAAGCTTTCCTTCAAGGAATGCTAGGTCTTTATTTTATTTTTCCTAGTGAAAATTGTAGTAACATGCAGAGCCTTGCAGCATTTATGTTTTCATGTAAGGCAAACATATTTTTGTGGTCTAGGATGACTCCAGCATTAATCGACCCCAGGTCAGCTTGTGCTGGTTGGCAGTCCTGATGTTTCAGGCTGAGTCAGGAAACGGCCCGAGAGGAAATCAGGAGGGAGGCATGGATGAGCAGCAGCTCGATAGGATTTGGACATAAAGTCAAATTAGTGGGCTAAACTGACTTGCTCGTGTTTAAGTATAGGTGCTCCATCTTCTGCAGTTAATTAAGGGTGAAGGCAGTATTAGCACACGCCGTTTCTGTCGCTTGTCACATGCACATTGCCGGATGTTCGTCAGGGCAGGAACGTTACATCTTATGCAATATTGCATGTTTTGTAGAACAGACAAGGAGGGCAATTTGTCTGTTTGAGCGTGACATCGGTAAAAAATGCACCGCAAATTTGAGTATCATAACAGGCGTTAAGTTCACAGCAGCAACAAAAAAAATAAATAAATAAAAATCAGTGAAGATTGACAGCGCAGATAGGACGCATTTACGTTTTAATTTCTCATCTGTTCTGTTGCTATCACACACGCACACCTGTGGACCCTGCTTGCACTTTTATGGGGAGAAGCTGCACGCTTTGATAAGGCTTTTCCCTTTTAGCTTAAACACCACATCATCACGGCAGTGCAGATATGTCTTAAGAGAGAGGGAAAGAGTTTACCCAGGAGCTGCATTAATATATGAAATTCTTTTGTAAGATGTGAACTTAAGATATATGCTAGTTCTCTGCCCTGATCTCCCACAGTTGAATGCAAAAGCAGCCCTTGGAGACCCTCCAGTAAAAGACAAAGGAAGATAAAAAGATGGTGAGGTTGGTGGGGGATTCCTTTTGGTCTGTTCTCATTTATTATGTTGACATATCAGGTTGCATAATGTCTTGAGGAAATCCACTTTTTTTTGCTCTTTGAGAAACCATATAACAAAGGTGTATCCAAACTTAATATGAGAATGTCTCGTGTTGATGTAAGGCACCCTATGTAATATAGTTTGAGCAAATACATAAAAGAGTTGAACTGGAAAGGCCAGTTCTGCTTTAGGCTACAGCTTCATGAGGTACCACCGCAGCAGCACATCATTACCATGTCAGTAATCGTGCTCGTGTGCTCCACGGGAACTGGACCGTGTAGACCGGTTAGATAGTTAAGATTTATCTGAGGCACTCACATTGCAAAAGGCACACATACTGTAATTGCAGGGCTCTTTGAAAATGACATCACATTAGTGGTTGCCAGTCAATTGTACATAACAGGTTCTGCTACCATGAGATTGCTGGAGTAATTGAATCAATGGCAAAAAGGACCTCATACATTGTATAGACAGCTGTAGATAACAGCTGCTGGTAATAATAATACCCTAATCTATGCACCAGATAGAATATTTTCTCAAAAGAAAACGTGGCATTTATTATGTATGTATATTAGGTTTGGCTCGAGGTTAAAATTGTCATTTTGCTGTTCATTATTGGGAAAAAAATAATAATAGGTAAACACATTGATGTTATTGTTTAAATTTGTACCCACTGCACCTTCAGTTACAGTCATTTCTTTCTATTACAGTGTGATTTTTATGGTCGTATCATTCAGCGCTACATATTTTTGGCCCATTCTGGTCAGAGGAAATAGTTCATTTAGCTTCCAGTCTGAATTCTGCTTGTGATTTTTTTTTTCTTCCACCGGTAAAGAAACTCCTGTAGAGTAGGGTCAATAAAACATTTTTACTGCCATTATTTGAAGACCATAAAGCTGCAAATAAATTTGCGGTGCAGCTTTCTTCACTAGACTTATGCGTCTTTAGGTCATGACGTTTAATATGTTCCAAGTGTTTTATTGTGACCTGTTTGTGCAGTCTTTAGCAGAGTGCAGTCTTGTTTTTGGAGAGGAATGCCTTTCTCAATGCAACACTGTCGATGTCGTTTTCTCCAGATTTTAGACAGTAAATTAACAATGGTGATTATGAACGATATCTTTAGATTTTTAAGCTACCTTGAATATTTTTTTAGTTACCCACTCTATTACTTTACAATCCACCTGACTCCAAATGTTTTTATAACTAATTTGAAACTTTTACCCACCTGTGGAAGATTTATTTATTTATTTATTTATTTTTATTTAACTTTAAATCTTCTTTTATATTACCTTACATACATTTTGTCAGACATTGTCAGATGCCTGTTTTCACAAATTACCAGCTAAACGTAAAGGTTCACACATGATTGCCAATTAGAAACTGTTGTTACACGTTTCCCATAGTTCTCTGAAACAACATCAATTTAAGGTGTTTTCTCAGAATGCAAGCACACAAAAACAAAAGGCCTTTTTTCCCCTTAATAAATGCATGTTGCCTGCTTCCTTTCATTTCTGAGTTTTAAAGTAGAAATGGCAAAGTTGTAGTTCAAACTTTAAAAATAATGTTTTTTTTTACACAAGATGTCATGTATTAAACCAAATTTTAGCTCAATATTTGTAATACTGTCTGAATTAATCACCATTTTGTGTTTGCTAAAGTTAGTGGGCTATGACATCTATTTTGAATCATGTTGACTCTAAAATGATGATTAGGTTGCAGATGTACATGACTACTTTTGTAAAGTTTTATTAAAATATGTTCAGTGTTTCATATGTTATTTTGCTAACAGACGGAGTTAACTCTGAAAGTAAATGGTGACATTTTTAACAAGGAGCGTGACCAATCTGTGATCCCTCAGAATATGTGTTGGGGGTCACTCTTAGCCACTACCACACAAAGTTTGAACTCAATAGTGAGTTTGTAGCTGTTTGTTGTGTTTTTAAGGTCAGTTGGCAATGGCAGCCGTTTTAAAGTTGTAGATGCACATCCAATGAATAATTTATGCAAGTTGTATTAAAATTTGTCCGGTAATTCATATGATATTTTGCTAACAGACACACACATAAAGGCATGGGCAAAGACATTATTGCTCACCTTTTACCTTTTGGTCATGAGTGATAATAAAAGAGAGATAAATAACTGGTAGTTGTTTTGGGATTCAAATGATTTAAATAAAAAAATATTACTATTCTGTTCAAGCTTGAGTCCATTAACATTTGTAAGCATACAAATGCACTTCAAGTCCATTTGGCTGTTCCTAAACCCTATAGTGAGTGTGTTACATAAGAACAAGTGTCAGGAAGGAGGTATCAGATATAACTGACACAACAAAAATTCAGGTTTGGTGGTAAGATTATCCAGTGCATTTTCAGCATAGATACTAATGCATGTTGTTCCTGCCTCTCATGCCTTATGTAAGGATCATATGAACTTATTATGTAAAGAAAAACTGCCGCAGATCTTCTCATGTTTTGTAATTTCTCAAAAAAGGCCACCATAATTTTGCTAAAAACTGCTAGAAGGCCTGGTTATCAAACCCCCCTGTGACATCAAATTTTTGTAATAAACATGAAGGCATTTTTGGAAAGATAATAATAACATGTTGCAAAACAAATTTCACGTCGCTGAGATGAACGGTTGTTGAGATATTTGCATGTAAAGAAACAGGAAGTGATGTAA
>JAUBOC010000030.1:2553926-2567305 GCA_032275365.1 Anablepsoides cearensis | reverse complement strand
AGAAGAATCTGATGTTTCTTTAGATTATTTTTAGTCGCTATCAAAAAGAGATGAAGAAGAGTTAAAGTTTAAAAAAATGTGTTTTAATCAACAGAAACCAGCGAGTTTATTTTATTAATGAGTTCCCCTTTGATGTCACTTCCTGTTTCATTTTGGCTGAGGCAAATTCAAAGGAAAATAGGCAGTTGTGTGACAAAATGGGTAAAATCATGTGTACCATGCTTATTTTCCTAAGTATAAAGATGTTTTCTTTGACTTTTTGTATTTGAAGGATAGGCATGTCACAGGCACTTTAAATTCAGCTGCATTAGTCAGAGAGTTAGTTAAACAACTTGTTTCCTTTTAATGTAATTCTATGAATCCACTAGTTTTGTTTTTAATCATTTTAATATGTTAAACTGACAGAAAACTGGTATTAATTGCTGCTGGGTTAAAATGTTCTCATGTAAAAAATAACAACAGAAAACTTCACAGTGAAAGAAATTCTCAGCAAGATATAAAACAATTAGTTTATGCTGTGTGATAAAATAGGATTTTGTTGGGGGTTTTTTTTGTATGAAACATAAGCTTACAAAATTAAGACACATTACCAACTACGGGACTTTGGTATTCAGAGCATAATGTGTTGTCTTTGCTCAAACAGTGTGCACAAAATAATTGAGTTTGAATTGGTTATGCCTGGGGCTAAGTGCTAAAACAAATCTTTAAATGAAATTTATTACAAGCGGGGTTACCGTGCCCAGGTGTTATTGAATTCATTTCTCATTCTGACCTGATTTAGAATGATAACGATAATAAGTGAGACTGGCAGAAAAGATGACAGTGACATTGCACTTCATGGATTTCCTTCAAACAAATTAAAATACAGTCAGTCTCAATGGCTTAATTGATCCGTGCAGATGGTGTCTTTTCTTCCAATTGTTTTCCCCAGCAGGGTACATTATCATTTTCTTAAATAAATCCATCTGTGCTGAAGGAGTAAGCCTCACGAAAGCTGAGAATACATACAATGATGATACGTATTTCACGGTAAAATATGAAGAATGACTTTAACAAAAGGCCTGTTGTCCATTCTCGGGTTCATTTGTATTCAGGCAAGGACAATTTAGGGTGACATTGCTGTTTGAGGCAGTTCACTGCCTTTCACTGTAAGTGCAAGGTTGATGAGAACCCAGCCCCCCCCCGCCCCACACCACCACATACCTCCATACCAGTAAAATTAATGAGGAAAATGAAGCTAATGAGATAACAAGCACAAGATGGAGAAACAGGCTGATCTGACGCATCCTCCCAATAATTTGGCAATATCTGGAGGCGTCACTGGCCTCAGACTCTCATTTTCTTCCTGTCATATTCAATCAGCGATTCCTGCCTAAAATAAAAGCAAGTGTCTGGCGTGACCATGACCAGCAGAACACTGGCGTGGCTGGTCTCCTCGCTGCTTTTCTCTTCTCCCCAGTGGGGGGTTGATTTAAACCTATACGGTTTCTTGACCACTAGATAATTTTTGTACGCGTATTCCCGTCCGAGGACACACTCTGTGCTTTGCATTGATGTAAATGTGGTTTCATAAAGGGCATATTTTAGTGGGATAAATGTGAGCTTCCTCCGTTTTAGATAATTTACAAGAGAAAGTAATGAGGTCATAGATATCGGCTATTTCTCTTTGGATACTTAGGCTCAATGTGTAACAATCCTCACCTGAAATCAAACTAGTTATGGGCAAAACTGTCTACTTGGATAATTTATAAGGAGCTATGTTAGGTAGTAGGTCAACAGTCAGTTTAAATAATAGGCTGTTTTATTGTAAAAATTAATGTACCTGGTGCTATGGGCTGTTACTACATGGTGCTTTCTAAGGTTACAAATGAACACGAGGCCAAAAGTGGATTTAATAGA
This sequence comes from Anablepsoides cearensis, assembly GCA_032275365.1. Classification (NCBI taxonomy): domain Eukaryota; kingdom Metazoa; phylum Chordata; class Actinopteri; order Cyprinodontiformes; family Rivulidae; genus Anablepsoides; species Anablepsoides cearensis. The sequence continues at coordinate 2,565,406 of JAUBOC010000030.1, read as the reverse complement.
ATTATATTTTATAACATTTAAGTGCTATTAGCCATTTGTTTTGTTAAAATGTTTGACTGCAGCATGGCTGTGTGGCATATCAAGCCACCCAGAAACGTTGCCCCCAACCTGTTGTTTGAGAAAATTAACCATAACCCTTCCCAGATTGTGGGAAATTAGGGAAATACACTATGTCAGGTTGGACAAAAGCAAAAGAAATATGTCTCCTCCTGGTGTTCTTATTACAGCTTAGTTGGCTCATTCATGTGCACTCAAAATGTAATTGCAATAATTCAGGCAACTCGAAATGCAGTGCTAGTTTTTGACATGGCTTTCAAATTTCAAAGAAGTCTGTATTAACGGCTGATTGTGTGACTTCAGTAAATTAGCATTATGGTGAGTTAAGTATAAATATTAAAAATATGAAATTGCATATGGACTGTGGTGCTTTAACAATTTTAAAGCCTGTAAGAATTTCTATTTGTATTTTATTTTTTTTTACTTTGGAGGTACAATATTCCAGCCATAAGTAGATTTTTAAACAAGACTCAAATATAAAAAAATAAATCAGAAGTCAGACTTCTTTCCACAACATACATCCTTAATTTAGATCTTTTCAAGTGGGGTTTGATGAAACATTTATGATTGATTATTATTTTACCTGTTGCTCTTTTAACAACCCTAGTTTAATGGATTAGAGTTTAATTCTGACTGGATTCATGATCTCAGAAGTAGTCCATAGTGGGGCCAAGACCAAAGTAGATTGCTGCCATCTCAAAAGCACTTGATTCTCAAATATGTTAAAAGCATTTCATACAAACACTATTTTACAAACCTTGACATGGTCATGAATTTTGAATTACTCTGTTGTTTCAACAGAACTGTGTCATTATTTACAAGTGCTAATGGTGACAGAAGTAGCTAGTTGTGGCACTTCTGGTGAGCACAAGCATGAAGCACTTCCATGAGGAATAGCATAATATTTCAGATTATATTTACAGTGTAACGAAAAACTGACAACAATTTATAAGTTCATAAATTAGCGTTTGTTTGAAATGCTTTTAATGTTTTTAGATTGGAGTTTTAAGCGACTATTTACTTTGGACTTGGGCCCACTTGGATTAGCCACTTTGGTCAAAATTAAAGTTCATTTCTCCAAACTGAAATTGGTCAATTGTCAAATCTCAATTGGCTGGTGTCAATACTTCAAATTTGCTTGGAGGAATTTTAGGGTTTCTTCTCATGAAGTGTTTACTTCACGATAAGGTCAGGCAAAATCGTATTGTTTGCAATTAATCATCAAAAAAACTGTCAACAATTAATTTTTGCTACTTTGCAATTCCTGACATAATTCTGTGTTTGATACACACTCACTATTAAGCATGCACGTGAGCCCGTGGCATATTGCATTACTAAAGATATGCTCAAGATATGCCTTAGGCACATTAATTTTTTATCATGGGTTGTCCTGACATAGGGACATCAGACCATTTTTAATTAATTTATTGAACATTCAGAATGTTTCTTCTTTCAGTGAGGATAAAACAAGACCAAACCATGATACTACCACCAGTGTGTTTTACTGGTGGGATTAGCTTCTTATGCTGAGATGAAGTATTTTTCTACCTCTTGAAACAGCGCTTCGCATCAAAAAATGTTCAAATTTAGTTTGACTTGCCCAAAGTATTATTTAATAGCTGGCAGTTTTTTTTTCACACGATCTTCAGCAGGGTAAAGCTTGGAAACGAGCTCCCTTTTAGTTCCCATTTAAAGCTTCATTCTTTCAAAAGCATAGCTCTAAGCAGCTCAGGCTTTTTCAGTGTTGTCCTCCTGATGTTTAACCTAATCCAATGTGAGAGAAACCTTTAGCTACTTAGAATTTACATTGACTATTACTTCTACTTGAAGTGGACTAAGTAATATACACGCTTCACTAACTTTTCAGCATGATTTTGTTGAATCAATTCAAATAAATTCCTGACTATGTGCAACTCAGATCATGGCTTTGTAAACACTTCTTCTTCTTCTGGACACCCATTCAGTGTTTTTTTTCTCAATGTTTCCATCACCAACAATTGTCTTATTCTTTTCTCATTTTCAGATTGATCCTAAGGTTGCCTTTCCCCGTCGTTCCCAGCCTAAGGTAAGAATAAATTGGTCACTAACAATACTCTTAGAAAACAATTATGTCGGGTTGTTAGTTGAGCTGATTTTGTGAGCTCACACAGCTTTTACAACGAGATGCAAAATTTCGGTCTGGATCTATTGTTCTCACCTTGGCCGTGTTGTTTTACCAAACGGGTGAAAGATGAACATACTTCATTGAGAGGAAATTTTCAGAAAGGTGTACCGTTGACCGTTGTTTCTGTAATGTATGCTTTAATTGTACTTATTTCATTTCTTATCATAGTGGTATACTGCAGTGTCTAAATCATTTTTCAAAGCCTCTCTTCCACATTTTGTTTTGTGTATTTGCAGACAATGTTAGCTGTTGCTTGAAAAACATATTTTCAGATGGAAATAAAGCCTCAGTGTCTTTGATGGTACACATTATTGTAAATAGGCAAGTTTTATTTTTAAGTGATTAGGGTGATATTTGCCTGAGTGATTTATTTTTTAAAGGAATGAATGGTGACCTCCAACTGACAGTGATGAATTACACTTACTGGCTGAATTATAAGTCGGAGTTCCTTTGTTGCATTTGAGTTAAATGAGCCTGAATGACATGAGTGATTCAGAAATGTCTTTATTGTGTCGCCCGCATGCAGAAATCGTCACAATTAGTCCCGAAACAATGGAGGAATTAAGAAATAAGCCATATACCAATCATGCAGGAACTGTCACACAAGCTCTTCATGATGCGTATTATCTTTTCTTTTCTTGATTGCTGGTCTTAAGCGCCTATTGACAATTAAATATTCAGAATGTGCAGATGGTGCGGTGGAGTAGTCAGAGGCTTTGTGGACGTGCCCCCTCACACCACCCTCCAGCTATTAATGTGCAGGCTATAGCGCAATGCACTGTAGCGCTATTCAGCATCGCTATCAGGGTCTTTTCCACCTAAACCAGGTGGAAATCGATAATAGATTTTCTCCTTTCCCTTGGATCACAGAGAGAGGCATTGTTAAAGACTTGTTCAGGTTTCAAATAAGGAATTGGCAGCACAGGCTTTCAGAAACCGGAGCACTCTGTGACTTAAGGATATCGGCGTATGCTTGAGAAACTACCAGTGTTTTTCCACTTTTTCCTACATGGCAAGTCGATCACCTTAATTCCTTCTCTTCTGAGCAGTGCTCATAAAAGTTGAAGGTGCAATATAACAACTCGGATGTTTGATGATGCCTCAAGTTATTAAGTGAACAAGTGAGTCAGCTTGCTTTTCTGGTTATTGCTTATCTTTTTTTCAGCTGCTTTATCCGGCCTTTTTAGAATAGCTCTGAAAATTTTCAATTTTTAGGATTTTTTTCAGTAGTTTTAAACAAATTTTTTATAACCAAGGAAAACAACATCATATGAGCCTTACATCAATGACATGAAAACTATAAGTCAAGCTTGTTAGGAAAAAAAAGGTTGAACTTTATGTGAATTACAAGGGTTCTTAAAGCAATGGGTTTAAACCAGATAGATTAACATTTCAGGGGTTTGTGCTTTATTCAGTTAATTTAGGACTTTTAAAAGAAGCCCCATTTCGATGTTCGTATTTCTAAAGTCCTCTCTTTTTAGCTTGTGCTTTTCTTTTGTCCCTTTTATTTGCCTCAGTTGTCTGCCTGCTTGGCTGCTTATGCAGTCATTGAATAGGTCGCCTTTTTGTTTAAAAAAAAGCACGACTTGGCAGGTGCCTCGGTGGCACGGGCTTCACGGAGCAAATCGTGACGAGGCCAACCAGCGTTAATTTTTCTCACGAGTAACAATGGCTCCGCTCGCAACCCTGCCAGTGACCTCTCACCGCTCACTGCTGCAATATGGTAAAACTATACAGTATGAACGTCACGTAGAGTAATGCTGAAAACAGGCAGGAGGTGAAGGTGAGCAAGGAGGACATTTCACTGCAAACAAGTATGGGTGTTTGCTCTTGGATGACAGGATCATAGAAAAAAGAAAAGAAAAGAAAAACAACGTGTATCAGCAGACATGAACAGATCTACTGTCGAGAGTCAAAAACAGACTCAAAGATGCTCGATAACAGTTGCTAGGTTATATTAAAATCTGCACATCCCCTGAGTTAATATACATCTGATGTAACATGAATGACTAAATCATTTTTTGTAACTACAAATCTCTAAAGAAAAGTTAAACATCAGGGTAATATTGTAAGTAAAGTAAAGAGTAAATATATTTATGGTTTATATGAGAAATGGAATGTTTTATGCAACAAAGAAGTCACAAACACCCTTTTCTTAATATCTCTTAACCTGTATTTAAGGATCATGCATACATATGATTAGAGGATTTTCCTGTTTTTGTGGCCATTTGCACCATAATATTGGTAAAGAGCACAAAGGGGAGATAATCTCAGCTCCCGTCAATCAAAGAAAACAGGCTAAGGAGATGCAGACCGTCACACACGTTACAAATGAAAAATGTCCTCCGACTACAGCTTATCTTAAAACTTAAAAGGAACATTTTGTGTTGTAAATAGAGGTTGTGCCTTACAAGTCATGTCAAAGGTATCAATATGGACTGGCCCACAAATATTCAGGGATTACTTTGCATCTGAGGTTGATTGACAGGTGAGAATGAAAGGATTAAACAATCATGATGTGATGCAAAGTGCTTTATGCACATTCATTTATGCCTCGTCTCCTCCTAACCTGTCTGGGGATAGCCAGGGCTTTGTTAGATCGGCAGCTGGAAGTCGCTTCAGAATGCCAGGATTTCTCTGTAAAGGTTTCAAGATTTTAGCATTTAGTTTCACACCAAGAGGTTCTAAATGTTTATTGGATGCCAGTCCCCGCAGCAAATGCATTGTTACATTTTATCAAAGATTAATGTTGAAAAATGGAGGCAGACGCGGATAGGGTAAACAAAATTATTCAATAGCATTTTTTTTTTTTTTTTGCTTTCCATAGAATTGTTCAAAGTTCTATACTGAGTTCACACCTGGAAATTGCTTAGCGGATGTGATAAGTGCCTAGCAAGTGTAAAAACAGAGGGTTCACTTTCTTATGAGATGCAACACGCTGCTTGGATTAATAGCTGTGAAGTAATTGTAAGGTGTGATTGATCAGTGGCTTTTTAAAATGAATCAGACTGATCCCGATGTGTATCATCCAATTATCCAAGTAAATTCTTGAGACTAAACAAAAGGCTCAATCGTTATTAAATGTTTTAGATTTTCCATGTGATATAGGACTGAGTTAATATTCTGGTGAATTTCGAAGGCTTCTGTAGGATCTGATGAATCTGACAAGTGTGTTTTCAGAAATCCTATTTTTCCAACTTTATTCCTGGGCTGTTGTAAAACTGGCACAACGATTAAAATATCTCATACAAACACGCGCGCAAAATATTAAAACAACCACCCACTTCTTAGAGGTCCAAGCCCATCAAGGCAAGAGTTAATTCGATGGCTGTGTATTGGCAAGAATTTACTAATATGATACATATCATGACACAGGGGTCACTATAATATACCCCGATATATCGAGATACTCTAAGCAAGGCGATAAAATGCTTTTTTTCCCTATAAAATATTCTAATTTTAAAAAAGTATAAAGAGCAAACCGTGCAATACATGCATAAAATCTTATTAAATTCAGTTTATTTTATTCAATCAGAACAACACTGAACAACAGTGAGAACTGCATTTGTATTTCACATTTCTTCTTACAACATCCATCTATTTGCTAACTAGCGATTGGTGGCTAAAGTTCAGCACCAAAATAAACAGCTGGCATAGAAGTTTATATTTAAAGCCTTAATTAAAAATTTTGTGTTTTTGAAGAAAATACATTATCAGGAAATTAAATACAATATTTCAGTTTTTTTAGTTTAATTTATAAAAAAAAATTCAGAGGACTGCAAGCCTAATTATTTTAAAGCAGCCTTATCAGATGGTGTTGGTCACACAGATTTACACTTAATTATTATTATGATATATATATTTTTTTAGCTATGTCGCAAACTTTTCTTACTGTACTTTTGACTCTTTCAAAGATTTATAGTTCAATCACCATGAAACTCCTCATGTTAAATTTTAATAACCTGTTGACTTTAGATTGTCAAAAACAATCAACAGATCTTTATTTTGGACTTATTTTCTAAAGAGTAAATTTTCTGTAAATGTATTTGCATATTTTGACATTTTTGTCACTGATTATTTTTTATTCAAAGAATTGTCTACTCAAGCGCACAAAAAATTTAGCCTTGCACCAGAGAGTGTTAAAAACATAATCATATCATATAAATAGATTTTTGGTGCTTTTCTAAACTTGCCAACAGTAATTTGGTATAAGTTGAGAGCTTGAGGACAACAAATACATCCAATATTAATGGATTTTTTTTTCAGTCTAATCATTGGCCTGTTTTTTTCTAAAAGCGAAAAGCAATACTGATATGTTTGTGTAGTAAACTTACCTTCTACCTCTGTTTGGAGCTTGAGCTTGGTGGGGTGGCATAGTTTGGGGGGTGGGGGTGGTGTGGGAAGGGCTTAGACCCCTGTCATAACTGCTTGCAGCTCTGTTTAGTTTTGAGTCTGTGTACAAACAGCGGGGAAGAAAAGAGACGAGATAATGCAGCATCGCGGTGTCTCCTCATTTGATATTTGCCCACCAAGTCGTAAACTGAAAACACGTAAAGGAGGCCTGCTCACAGTTTTGCGAGGAATCAAAGACGATTTCTGCCGACATTGCTCGAGATTTACCACTCGACTGTCAGCGTCATTACCACTGCTGCGGCTGCCACCGCTGCTTTTGTTTCTCACAGTGGAGTCACACACAAGCATAACATGTCCCAGCATGATTTTAATTGCCAGTGGGACTGTGGCCACTTCAGTGGGAGATGAGTTCTGATGGCTTGTTATGGAAATGAAAGGAGGGAGCAGCTTCGATTTACAGAGCATTGGGCGTAACCCTTTCCTTCCACCTTTTAAAAGGATTTGCTTTGTAAAGAGTTGCCTTGGTGACCCACTGCGCGGACTTTAGGATACAGAAAGAAGAGTCTGTTGGTCGGTTAAGCGATGTTTATGGCATAGAAGCAGCTGTGGCAACACTTCTAGGAATCTGTTTATTTTGTTTGCAATGACACTTCTCATACTCAGCTGTAGGAAGTAACTGTGTTAGTACATCAGTGAGGCAATTCTGGACAATCAGCCAGAAAAATCATCAAAGCGCTGTCCCAAATATTTCGTACGCCTGTCACAGCTGTGACACTAGCTTCCCATTGCATGTCCCAGTGTTGCTCTGTCTCCTGCAGCTGCAGCTCCTTTTCTTTCTCCTCGCCTCCTGCTTTGTCTCTCCAACATCTTTCCGTGTCATATTCTCGTTTTCCCTTTGCCTTTTTTTTTCTTATTCTTTCTATTCTGTCTTTCATTCTGTGAATGGCAAATTGACCACTACCCACCTCCTCCACCACTTGTCTGCATACCACACATTTCTCTCAAGGACTGTGTGCACTTGGCTACAGAAAAAAACCCAGGTACACTGAGTTTTTAGAGATTTTGGGTTCTGTTTTTAAAAATTTGTATCCACTTTTGACTTTATGTAGACACATTATAAACCTACATAGACAGAAAGTATTTCACACGCATTTCAAACAACAGTGTTGTCTTCGTTTTGTTTTCTTCCTTCTCGCTCCGTCTCATGGTGCCTGTCATTGATCTTCCCTTTTTCTCATTTTTTACCCTCTCTGCACTTCATTTTTAGTCTTTCAGGATTACAAGGCCTTGTAAATCCAGTCTTACACCTTGCTCAGTTATTTGATCTAGATTTAACTTTATGATATTCCCCTTCTCAAAATGATCCTTATTTTAAATGACACAGCTCACTGCTGGGAAAATGAAACCTCTGTAGCTGCCAGCCCCTTTGAATGTCCCTGTGAGTTTATTAAAAGCACCAGCTTCCCGTTCCAACTCTGATCTGCACAGCTGCACGAGTCGGAAAGAATATTCAAGGACAAAAGTCTATAATGGAATGCATCAAAATGCCGTGTCGTTATCTTTGATGAGCATCACAGTTCATGAGAATGAGCCCTCCCTGATATTTCGACTATGATAGAGGATTCTTTCTTTATTAAACATTCCATTTTTCAAAGCATTTCTGGTGTGCAGATGGCTCACGGAGAGGAAGAAAGAGAAGGAATGTTATGTTGTGTAGACTATTATCCAAACCTGACACCGCATTTCAAGGCACGTGTCTTATTTTGGTGAGCCGACCAAGATGTCCAACTAAAGAAATATTTTCTGTATTTCTCTATGAATGCACTTTTAAAAATGGATTTTACAATTGACACTAAATGCACTGACACAGCGCCGAAACAGTGTGAGAGACCAAGAGACAGTCTGATTGTAACCAAAGAAAACTTTGACAGAGATGTCAGAAAAGTGACAAGCAAGTTGATGGGAATTCTTAACTGTCACTCTCCTCTCAACCGTACCCACCAGAAAAGGGGAGAGAGAAAAAAAAAAAAGTTGTGCAGCCAACATAAACAAACCCACCCTTCGACAGAGCATGACACAAGGAGTTTTTCTCCCTATGTGGTAATGGCTGGCTGTGTCGGAGCTGGAGATGGGTTTAAATCCCTGACCCGTCAGCTCCTTTGCTTTCAGCGGGCCTCGGTGGAACTGCTCCAGATGAAAATGGGGCCAGAGCAGAGACATATGAATGACTGTTTGTTTGGTGGTCAGACACAATCACCAACTGAGTGACCCAGTTAACTGCTAGTCAAAGCAGTGCTCAGTTTGATTCATGCATGTTGTTGTTGTTTGGTTTTTTTTAAATTTCACACTTCCTAAATATGTCTTGTGTTCTTTTCTCATGCTCTCAGCCAATATTTACGCTTCAATGGAAAGATAAATGATTTATAAAAGTGAATGCTAGTGTAATTATTTTTTTGCCGCAGATATAATATGAACACACATTTCTTTTGTTTGAATAATTGCCACAGCGCTTATAAATGGAAGATATGTGTGTGTGATTCTTCTTTCCTCTGCCTCTCTCTTTTCTGCTCTGGTCTCCTTGGTTGCGGGTGGAGAGTAATTAGGTTTTCTGGGGGATTGAGGGGCTCTTACAATGCTTACCAATGGCAGCAGTCAGGCAGGCTAGTGCTGGCAGGCCAGAAAGGACAGAGGGCTGTGCAGGAGCCTGGCACTGCTAAACCTGATGCTGACTGACAGTAATGAGGACAGCCTGCTAGCCAGGAAAGAGGGGCGAGCACAGGAGAGGAGGGCATGGTCCTCCACTGTGCCTCTCAAGACTTCTTATCAAAGGCCCTCTGCATGTACACACTTGTACAAAACAAACAACACATGCATACAAAAGTTTGATGTGTACTTAAACGCAGAGTAAATCAAATACATCATGGCGCAGTTATGCTAGTTCAGTTTGTCTTCCCCCTTTCAGCTTTTTATATGTATTCATAATGATTCAGCACTAAATACAATGGCAGCTTACAGATACAGATGTTTTTCCAGTTTAAATACAAAATAATACCTACAATTTATCTCCTGGGTGAATTTTTTCTGTCTTAAAAACAGTAGCCATGTCACAGTTTTACCACCTTTGCAGAGAAAATCCCACTGTTTACAGTATGTCCATGATATTGATCTTTTAAGACAGAGCAGCAGTCAATACCTAGTCTCAGTTCAATATTTACATTTTCCCAAACTACACTTTAAAATGGCACTAAGCTTATTCAAATCAGCGGCACTGTTTGTCCCCCTATCAAATCTTTCTTTTTTTTAATATATGAGCTCTTTTCACACATTCCTTGCAACTTAACGGTCGTCCTTGTGAAGCCAGCCCTGGTCCTCCTTGGTAATTCACACATACCAAACAGAGGGGGCTCAGTGTGTGTCAGTGTGTGCATATAAAGCTTGCGTAGCAGAATCAAATGAGTGACAGCAGCATCGTTGTTCAGCCTGAAGGACTGCACACGCTGTCCCCTACTTCACAGTTACTCGCCAACTTGGCTCTGTGACTACCTCTGTTTCAGGCTCATAGGAACATCAACCGTGGATCAATTTCCACCCCCCCATTCCACCTCGGTCATTTCACACGACACGTAACGCAGGAAGAGGAGGGGCCTCATACCTATCCTGAAAATGTGTGAAAGGGGCCTGTGGTTTTAGAGCTGATTTAGGGCTGCTGTTTTGGCCGGGGTAATGTTTTGAGCTATAAACAGCAAACTAAGAACTTGTTTGATGTTTCACAGCTGGTTTGTCACAACAGTACTTTAAATGCCTCTTCCATTAGGTTGTTTGAACCACTCTAAAGTTTATGCAAAGTTTTTGTACTGGACCGCACTGAAGATCAGATAAATATGTCCGGTTAAAAATGTAATCTGATGTCTTTATAGCACCAGTCCAACTTATAAATGCAGTCAGTATTTGTAAGTGTTTTTTTGTAAATACCAAATAGCTGTTCTGGCCGCTAACCAATGAACTTCCCTTTTATAAAGTACCCTGCCAACTGGATTTGTACAAGTTGTTTCAAGCAGGATCTTTAAACACCAGCTAGTAATGGCTGACAATGTTAATGAGAAAACTGGCAAACGTTGTTGATACATTTAGTTGAAAATGGTGGAATGGTGAGTGTGAGTACATTTCATTAGCCAGTGTTTACAGACCAGCCCGGCCGATGAGTGTGGCGATAAGCTCATGTTTTCCCACTTTTGCTTCCACTTCACATATCAATGGTAAAATTCATTTTTTTCCATTGTTCTCTTTTAAATGAAGCAACACTGGCTCTGGGTTTTTAAACTTGGCAGCCACAGCATTTGAATCGCTTTGGTTAGGTTCCATGACTCTTCCTTGAGTCTGTGAAGTGAGCCATTCTTTGCGTGAGCTGAGAAAAATGTTGGTGCACCAACTCTTCCGTCGTTGTCGTACTGTTTTCAGAGATAGAGCTGATGCTTTCGCCATCAAAAAACAAAACAAAAAAAAGTTAAAGTTTTTTGCTGACTACAAGCTAGCCCAGAACAGGCTTTGAAACCAATGTTTTGTGTAAGCAAGTGGTTGCAGCAGATTGTCCTTGTATTTCAAGATGTACATTTGGAAAAGAAAGGTGTTTTTTGTGTACAACCCACTGAAGTACAGGAGTGTTGTAGCCAAAGTACACTGCAAAAAATGTCTTTCTAACCAAGTTTTAAAATCTCCAGACAGCCAAGAGATCCAGCCAAAAAATCTAGTTGATCTTGTTTTGAGACTGAGGCCCCGTTTACATGAGACCGGTCTCAAAAAATGCTAATGTTTACTGGGGTGAATACACAAAAAAAATCACCCGTTTACATGGAACCACTGCAGTAATCTACCTGACAGGGTTGCCAAATGAAACATAGTAAGGCGT
>JAUBOC010000030.1:2533084-2544241 GCA_032275365.1 Anablepsoides cearensis | reverse complement strand
CCCGTGATGCGAAAAAAGTGTTTCCATTGCAGTTTTGCGAAATACACCAATTTCGATACGGCTGAAAAACCACCTCAAAACATTTTGTCGAAAAACTGAAGTTTTTTTGAAATTGACGTGTTTCCATTGAGCAAATTTATTTTTGAAAATCTAATTTGCGCATTTTCATGGTCAATGGAAACGCAGCTAGTATCTTACTTGTTGTAGATAGTTCTTGCACTTGTCATGAGTTTTCCAATCTGGTCAGAATTAAACAAGGCTTTTTCACCAAACACCTCAGTCCAGGACTTAGACGCCTTCTGGTCGACTCGTTAAGACTTCTGAATGGATCGAGGTGGTGAGGGGTCACAAAGCCAAACCACCGCTGATGCACCTTTTGAGCCATGAAGTGAGATGGCAACAGAGCTGAAACAGCGACAGATTTATTACAGAGGGTAGGTCAATGATGATACACTACAACTTTGTATTTAGTCTAAAATATTTGTTAAGCACAAAGACAAATACTTTTTACGATTTAAACTATCCCGTTTACCTACTGAACCTTTTTTTTCTACACCTCTATTGGTGGGTTTCAGTGGATTTGTGAATAAAAGTACTTGACAACATCATTAGCACAACTGGATTTGGATTTTTACACTGTAGGCGTTTGTCTTGTTCCTAGCGCTTGTGAAATCAAGATATCAGCTCAACCAGATCAGGAACTGCATATTTAGTGGGGATCAAAGTATTAAACAGTGCAGCTGAACTATTTATGGAGCAGGCTAAATTATCTAGAATTTAAAAAACACACACTGCCCTACCATTGTGTGCTAATCTCCTAGATTTCCTCAAGACTCCCCAAATTAATATATCTCATGTGGTGAATGCCATAAATAGCAAAGTGCTTACAAAGTGTACATCATCAATAATCATGAGACAGAATACGCCTTCCTGTAGGTGTACTATTGTAGTTTGTAAAATTTGTAATTAGAGTGCAATTTTTCCACCTTGCTCAGTATAAACAGATGAAAAATTCAGTAAAGAATAACCATCATGCTTATTGTACTGCCTCCAGGAGCAAGGTAATGGCTTGGACGGTAAAACTAGCTCCCTTTACTCCCCCCACAGCTCTCTCATTTTCTTTGTCCTCTGTATTTTGTCACTGTTTCTGACTGCTTTTATAACTTCCTTATCTGCCTGTTGCCAGCAATACCTCTCCTTTATCCTCTTCTCTGTAGCCAGTCCAAGCCTCTTGTTTATATTGAAAATGAAAGGTGGAATATTGTCCTTCTGCACAGTACAAGTGGCGTCCTGCCGTGGCCCCTCCATCACGCTGTACAGTACTTTTTTTTTCACAAGGTGGGGAGAGTGTAATTAGTTTGCCATTTGGTTTCACTGTGCAATTATCTGCTAGATTGTGGAACGTTTCAGGTGTCTTTAAGTAAACAGAGTCAGTCCTTTGGGGAATAAAGCACTGTTGATACAGTAATTTACAGGGAAAAAGTTGGCTTTTTTTTTAGATGCTGAAACGCAATTTTAATGACGTAATGCAATTTTCTCTGTTCTCAGCAGTTTACAGCATCCACAGCTCGTATATATGAACCTGCAATTTGAATCTTTGTTTTCAAGATGCGGAGAAAAAGTCATTGTAGCTCAATTTTCACAGCCGTATTACCTGATGAACTTTGTAATCCCTTTTTGTTACATACATATTCACATAGTGCAGTATTCCTAAATGAAAAACTACTTTTGGACAATCACTGCTTGGAACAAACTCTCCAAAGTTTTGAAGACCAGCCCTAATTAGGGAACCTTCTTGAGAGAAGCAAACAAAGAAAGGATTTTAAGAAACCAAACTTGTCAGCACTAACATTGTATGATTTTGGGCGGCACGGTGGCTCAGTTGCTAGAGCTGTTGCCTCTCAACAAGACGGTTGCCGGATCAAATCTCTGCTGGGGACCTTTCTGGTAGAGTTGGCATATGCTCTCCATGCAAGTGTTGGTTTTCTTCGGACACACTCACAAACCAAAAACATAATGGTTAGGTGAATTGATAACTATAAATCGTCTCTAGGTGTGAGTGAGCGAGAGAATGGTTGTCTGTTTGTGGTCCAGTGATGGACTTGCAATCTGTTCAGGGTGTACCCCGCCCCTCGCACAGTGACTGCTGAACATGGGCACCAGTGACCCTGAAAGGAAGAAGCAAGTAAAAGATAATGGATGGATGTAGGATTTTTATATATAATTGGAGTTTGTGCACCTTTTCCTGTGTGTTGTTCCATTGGTTAATGTTTTCATATAGGCAGATGGTTTGGATGATTTATACAGTATGTAGTTGTTTTTATTCTGTTTATGTATTTAGTATTTTTTACCTGCTACAGGGACTGCAGCTGGTAATTATCTGATAGCTGTAGCTATATTCTGGTACTGTACATCTTTACGTAATGGTCCCTAACAAACAAACAAATAAACTAAACATTAATTACAAAAGTGTTAATCAGGGAATAAACTACTTGGTTCAATATATTACCAAGACATGGTCTAGTCCACTCGTTTTTTTAGGTAAAATTTGAATTTTTCTTGTAATTCCTCCTGGTAGGAACTTCTTGTGGGGTTTAGCTTTAGCAGATGTGAGGGCTGCATTAAAAACTCTGCCTTGTACTTGCCGCCTGACATTTCCCGGTCTTTGATCGATGAGCTTGCCACTAGCTCCTTCACTCCGAGTCCTTCTCTCTCTGTCACACAGAACTACACAAGACGGTGAAGTTAGCACCTCCTTAAGCAAGATTACGAGCACAGCTCCTCTCTATTTGTGAGGATCCCTAGTTGCATTGTGCAGTGCTGGAATCTCAAGGAGAAGTAAATCAAAGCAGAAGAAGTATAACTCATCACCATGAGCAGAAATTTACATTGGATTACTGTACACCACAACACTGCATTACTGCAACAGGTGTGGCAACACTTAGGCGATCGCTGATTACATTGAATATGCAAATTCCGAATGGATGCATGATTGTAGTGCAAGTTTCTTTTTTAATGGCATCAAGATGTCTCTGATTTGCATTCTTGCCATCTTGTGCTGCTTTAATAAAACATAGATAACCACGTAACATGGCCTTTTCTTCTCTTTCACTCCAGGAAAATGCAGTTCATTATTACTGACATAGAGCTTTATAAGTCCACTGAAAACTCCAACCATACCAGAGGTTTAATAAAAATCTGTTTGTACTGACCTTATCAGGTGTTACTTAGATATAGTTGTTTTGGTTCTTTAAAGTGAATCATCCGGATTAAGTTTAATTTTGTCACAATTTGGTTTTAATTCTCAGGTTTAAATTAGGATTTGCAATGTGGGAGGTGACACAGATTTAGCTGAGTAATTGCAGCGCTTTCCGTCATTAAGTAACAGCAATAGTGTCAAATCCATCTTTATATAGCACTAAAAAAAATCATTATTCAAATGCTTGCTGAGTTCATTTCATTAGTCAGATAATGTCCTCGGTGACACACTCTCATGATGTCTGTCACTACGAATAGTTAATTCACATCGAGCAGTTAATAAATTGATCTCAGTCTAGCTAGATGTTCACAACATGGAAGTGGTCAGCAGAGGTTTTGTTGTTTGCGATATAAAACCACAGAGCGGTCGCATAAAATGACAATGTTAAAGACAAAAATGCACTCAGGTATAGATGACGTTGTTGTATTTGACAATGTTTACATTCAATTATTCTGCATCAGTCAATTCATTAAGCTCAGATACAAATACAATAGACTAAAAAGACTTTGATTCTGTCTCTCAGAAATTCCCTGCAGTGTTTTCACTTCTAAGCCCCGGTTTTAAAAGCTGTTTTATTTTTCGTTTTTCCCAGTCACCTATTATAAAAGATTAATGTTTCAGTTTTTTGACACAAGTTAATAAGACAAATAAAATAGTAAATTTGTTAAAGGGGGTATTATTTATTTTCCGTACACATAGTTCAGTTCTGTACTGCAATCAAGTAACAATGTTGCCTTCAATTAAATTGCTGCATATATCAAACATAAATTTGACTTTGCATCCTCATCTCCTACTGTTTCTGACACTCCCACTTCAGCACCTCATCCCAACAATGCTTCATGCTGTTTACAACCTTTCGCGGGAGATAAGTCCAACTCTTTTTGATGAATTGTGTCATCCTTTGGAATCGTAAGAAGATGGTAGTCTCCTCCTTGACAATCCAAAAATACATTTCCTTAATGAATGCATTTTTTTAATCCGAAAACGACTGGAGTGAGAGGTAATTAGGGTTACAAGCTGAACAGATGTGCAGTTGTTGAGCTTGTTGTTGCCGCCTAAGCTGTGAGGCAGGACCTCGGCTGGGGGCTGAGCTCCAGGGAGGAGCTTTGGAGTAAATAGGCGGAGCTTTGTACCAGCAAGCGTTTAGGCAGCTCCACTTGACTACCATAGGAGATTCAAGGATTTCTCAAACATGCATGAATGAGTCAAAGCAACACTCTGGGTATGTTTTTGATGAGGGAATGACATAACATGATATAAAGCTCAAAAAGTCAATCCTCCCCTTAAAGATTTTTAACAACTTTTAAAACTATTTTAAATCAAATCTTTAGAGTTTACCTGTTATTGTCAACAACCAATTAGATGAATAGGCCCAGTCATATTACATTCTAACTATACTATGAATATCTCAGTAATTTCTAGTAAAGGATTATAGCAAGTCATTAGCCACATTGTTAGTTCTATAAAAAGCTCATTAACAAGGACTTTTTTTGTTCTTAAATCTCACGATGAATAGAAAGATGACTCCAAATATCTGCAAGCCAAGAGGCTAAATATCAGCAGCGTACCCTTTGAAAACATTCAACTCCAGTTAAGAGCGGCTGATGGCAGATGGAAAAATTTGTTCTGGTCAGAGCTCTTGCAATTTTGCAGCTGATAGCCTCACAGCTGCATCTTGACAAGCCACAACTCAAGAAAACTTTGCCAGTAAGCATGTTAGTGGAAGACTAATTATTGAAAGTCTTTGACCAACAAGTTATTTCAAGGGCAGAGGATAAATAATTGTTGTTATTCATGAAATTCCTTAACTTCCATTCACACAGAGCGAAGAGAAGCCAACTGGACAAAGCGCCATGGTGAACCTATAGGTGAAGCTGGACCTAAAACTTGCAGCTGTGTCCAAATTTATCTCAACAAAGACAAATGTAACCCAAAGAAGTGCAAAAGGTTTAGCACACAAATGTTTGTTAATTGTTTTTGGAACAATAGTCGAGCTCCATGACTCAGAGATTTTTCAGCCTTTGGCTACTAATTATTCTGTCAGTGCATGATATAGTATGTTTACACTAACATTTTAGTTTTTTTTGTTCTTTAATTTTTAAATCTAGCAAATATACATTGCAATAAAAGTAAAAGTTAAAAAGCAAAATGTTCCTTTTTTTGGGGTGATATGAGAAACACTTGTGAGAGATACTGTGAATACACAGGCTCACAGCACAGCACTTACAGGTGCAAGACAACGATGAACTAAATGAGTTTCCTGGAGATAAGATAAAATGATAATGGCAGTATTGAAAGTAGTCAAGGATTAAGCATTTGTGGAAGCACAACATCTGACATCTTTAGCCAGAATGTGACCTATTTCAAACCCTGGAGGAAATCTTGCCCGCATGCTGAGAAGCAAACAGCAGCAGGTGGAAGACAGAGTGCATTAAGGAAATGCACACAGAATAAAACTATGACCTAAATCTAAACTACATGCCCAGTTTTAAGTCAGCTTCTCTCCAAAAAAAAAAAAAAAATAGAGTTGAGGCAACGTTCTATTTTTCACCCTAACGCTGAGGAAAAAAATGATATTTTCCCCCATAATGAAGTGTCAGCATGTAAATGTGAGAATTATGCAGTGGAGTGCAACAAACAGCACCTTTGGCCTGCACAATGGACAAAGGGACAGGAAGTTCTCTTTTTTCTTGTTTGTGGAAAATTGTTTGCATAACTTGGGAAGTGGGACGCAGCAGAGAAAGCAAAGACAGTGGATTTCTTGTAGGCTCCGGGGTGGGTTTTGTGGGGGCCTCTGGGATGAAACGAGGAGGGCGGACGGGGAAAGTAAATGCCAGCACCCCGCTGAGTAACAGCCATGAAGGCCTTTTGACTCGGTTGCCACGTTACTGACCCTTTGGTTGCAGGTATCCTTTCCCTCAGGCTCATAGATGGAGGCGGGGGGGTTCGTGTGATATGAGGAAGTCACCAAAGAGGAGGCGAGGCAAAGTTCTTTTCTGGCGGCGTTGAGGGTGTAGGGAGGTGGAGAAGAGGCCGCTTTGTGGACGGCAGGTGGTGGTCTGAGTTGCAGCCGTGTACCTGTCTCTCCATTATGTTCCTGAAGCGATAACAAGATTGGAGGAACTGAAACCACGCTTAACGCTTTCCCCAGAGGGGCTTTTCCTGCTTGAACGCGCATAGCGTTGGGGGGATTGAGTGTCAAATTTATATCAAGTGGATTGAGCAAGACAGATGAGATAGCGCCAATAAAAGATACTTAAAACTGTGTGTTTATACTTAAATAACTCAAAGTTAGCTTTAGTAGTAAAAACTAGTTTCTGAAGGGACTAACTCACATGAGCTCCATGTGAGTAGATGAAGAGGAAAACCAAGGGAAGCTTGAGCAGGTACTCAGGGGTAGTTTCCAACTGATTTATGCACGTGTGTGTAAATATGAGTGGTTGTGCATGTTTGTGTGGGCATTAGCAGGAGGTAGAAGTCCACTACATCGGTAGTAATAGTTAAAAAGACAGAGTTAGATGTGAATTAGTATAAATCTGTTAGGATGTATTTCTGTGCGGCAGTGAGATAGATCTTTTCAAGTGGTGTTTTAATGTTTCAGCGTGCCTATCCACTAAATGTCAAGCAGCATGGGAACTGTTGGGTATTTAAAATGTTTAAGCTGCAAGTGTTATTTACACTTGTGTTGACAACCGGTATAAGAGCAAATGTTCTAGATGAATATTGATGCGAACAAAGCAAATATGTTTGGGATCAGCTGTCACATTCTTCAAAAAGAATGGGTATTGGTTCAGCACTGCCTAAAAAAAGAAATAAAAAAAAAATCTTAATTTAGGTTGGGTTATTAGGATTTGTGTTTACAGCTTTTGCTTGCAGGTCACCATAGCAATAAACTGGTGAAAAAAAGACCTCCAGGTTTTCATTGTGTGTTTTTGTCCATTTGTGGAGGCAAATGGCAAAATATTTAGATAAAATTTCACACAAGCAGCGAAGAAATGAAGGCCCCTCAGGGGTACACATCTTACCTCAATTCCACTCTTGTCAGGTAGACACAAAGCTGAGGGGTATGTGCTGCAAAAGAAACAACAAACAAACAAAAAAAAAAATAAAAGCGAAAAGGAGAAAAACAACCAAGATGGGAAATAAATGAAAAAAAGAAAGATGTGTATTTTAGTAGTTTTCTGCAAATGGTTGGCTCTTTCTCTTTTAACCTGAATTTGTAAACAAAAATTATATTGTGCATGTCTTTAACATGGACTCAAAATTATTAATCACAATCATTTCACATAGTTTGCACTATGCTGTCATGACTGGTTCATCCAAGAGGACCCACCCAGAAGCCTACTAGTAATTTACTGAATTTTCAGTTGTTGGGCACATAATGTTTATAAAATAAACATGGCAGTACAATAAGACCCATAAAAGTGCATTCTAACAAACATTAAGACTTCAATAGCAGTCTGCTGGGCAGACATTTGTAGAAAACCAAGCAAACATTTCATTCTTGCTGTCAGCATGGTGGTGGAGGACTAATGATTTGTGCTTCTCTTGTAGATAGACCTCAAAATTCCTTAGTATATCAAGATATTTTATGGTCAAATGTAGGGCCATTTGTCCTGCCGCAGAAGCTCGGCCTAAATGGAGTCAAGTAACAAAACAATCCTGAACACAGTAGCAAATCTACAACAAAACAGTGGGAAAAAAAGAAAAATCAAGTTGTTGTAATGTCCCAGTCAAAGTTTAACTCTCAGTTTTATAGAAATGCTTTCACGGTCCCTTGAGAGAGCTTTGCATAAACAAATACCTGCAAACCTTAGTGAACTGAAACAGCATAGTAATAAAAGAGTGGGGCAAAATTTCTCTACAGCCAAGGTACACAAACTTAGACGGAACATAAGCAAAGTCTATTTTTTTTTAGCCTTTGCATGCATTTTGTTGTGTTTTTGGAGTCTCAAACAGTGCAGAAAAGTTGAATTTAGTTTCTCCTGGTGCAGCGTAAATATTTTTATGTTTAGTTTTATATTTTTCATCCTGTTGAGCTTTCTCTGTTTTCTATGGTGTTTTCTGAACTATTACGTCACAGTATTTGCAACGGAATTGCGAAATAAGGTCTTGACTTACCAACTATAGTTTCATTATCTTCATTCTCCTCTGGCTTTGGGGCAGACTTTGGCTCCAACATGTAAGTCTGGGTGGACGAGATGGGCTTCTAGAGTTACAATAAGAGGAAATCAGACCAAAGCATTGCAGTTCCACTTTATATAAACCCCAAACAAATGGTTTAAATATGAAAAAGAAGGATTTAAAAGTATCATATGTGCACTTTAATGCTCATTAGGAAAACTTAAGCTAAAGTTTTTACTAGTATTGTTGTTTTATTAATTATTAAAAGTATTTACTTGTGTATTTTGTACACACTGTTTCTATGTTTTGGCTAAATTTTGTTAAATGTTAATTTCATAAATTTTATGTGCTTTTCACATAATTTTAAAACACAATAGAGACCAGACTATATGTGTAGAAGTTTTGTAGTGGAATATAACTGTAAAAATGAAAGGACTGCATCCATTCCTTTTCGTATTACCCTTGTTGTTTGCCCTCTGATTTAGTTCGGAAAGCATATCAATGCCCCTAGCATTTCACCTCCCCTTTTGGGCCACACATGGTCCTTTTTATGTCTATGTGTTGTGACTTTGATTATGTGTGTAAGAAACCATTTGTGGCAAACTGAAATTTCCCTATGAATGATGCATGTGAAAAAAAAATTACATGCGCAGCAGAGGTTATGGAGTGATTCTTCCCAGGTCTGTTAAAAAGAATAATGTTGACTGCTGATAGCAGGGCTTTGATCCGTGACCTATTGTGAGTGTAAAATCAGAAGTGCTCTGCGTTTTGTTTGAAAATGCTGTCGTAAATACATTGCACATCTCAGTTGGTTATCGGTAATGTATATAGATATGGCTCTAAAGATGCTGGCTAAGGCCGGAGTACCCAAATGGCTTTAGGTAAAGATTTTTCACAGTAGATTACTGCAATGCCCAGTGATCCGTGTTTTGTTGGATTCCTGCCTGAACTTTATTTATTGATGATTATACACCATTTGAAAATTATTGCCTGGATTTCACATCAGTCTGGTAACGCTCGTGACGAGGGTTTCTGGTATTACTGGGTTGATCAGTCGAAGGTAAACGAGTCAGGCTGTTTTTACCACATATTGTCCATGGGACTAAGCTGAGGTGCTTTGGGAGTGTTTAGTGCCGTGCTGAGCTTGTAAGAATTATTACTGAAGCTCAGTATTCTGTATTTCCCCTGTTAGAGAGCAGGAGAGAAAACGTCAGCCAGTGTGTGTGTGTGAGGAAGAAGGAAGAAACGGGGTGAGAGGTAGAAGGAGTCCTGTGTTGTTGGCAACCATTGGCTATATCCGGGCAGTCTACCGAGACAGGCACGCTTTGTCTCAAGCGTCATTTGCAGTTTAAACAAACAGGTGTGATGCAAGAGTCTCTCAAACAAACACACCGCCGCTCTTCAAAGTGCAGACAGGAAGAGACACAGAGTAGGGGAAAGTGGAGAAATAATGGGCGAGGCTTGAGCAGTCAAGGGGAGCAAAGGGAAATACGAGGAGGAGAGTTTTAGTCTGGATTTATGTTTTTAAAAAGTGCTATATTTGGAGATTCTCTATGATTTTTTTATTATTTTGGAATTCACAGTTTTGGAAATACTTTGGCCCCCTTTTTATCTGAAGTCCAATAAAATGTCTGTTTGACGTGTTCACTGTGCTGCTGACAGCCTTTTACCATCTCCACTCCTTCGTCACACTTCTCGCTCTCTCATCCGTGCTCACTCGGGCCGATGACCCGGACTGCACCATGAAACCATATGTGACATTCTTAGCTTCCCTTTGTTACTACTCAACAGCATCCAAACATTTTTGTCGGTCTTAATTGCATCCCAGTTTCCTCGGGTTGCAGTTTTATACGTTTTACTTTTTTTAAACTTAAACACATCTTGTTGCCACTTTCGCTGATAACTGATGCAGAACCCTGCCTCAGTTTAACTCATCCTTAGATATCATTAGTTGTAAAGTTCCTCCTCATTTTGCAGATACTACTGCAGTGAACAAAAGCTATAAATATGTTCCTAGGATAAATAAGAGTTGATATAAAGAGATTTTATCTTACATAATTTAGATTTATTTTATTTAAACTGTAACATTGAAACAAAAAAGGTAAAAAAAATAGGTGTTCGTACTATATCTTATAGAGCCCGAGCAGCAACTTCATCAAGATTAGATATTGTGCCATGATGAATTTCAATTTGCCATATATAGCTATGTGCATTTAGCAAAGTGTTACTGTGTCACACTAGAGATTCAATTCCAGAGTTTGAGCCAGGATGGTGAGTCACAACAAATTTTTACTCACGACCTGTTGTCAAACCTTCAAGCGCTCAGAGCCAGACGTCAGTACCTGCCTCCACCCCCACGAGGATGGAAGCAGTTAGAGTCGCACAGAGGGGCATTTGTTGGGCGACAGGGCCCAAACTAGAGTCCTAGTTCAAGCAGTGACCCTTATGAAAAAAGCAACATGTCTTTGGACAGATAGTGGACTGAGACAAGTTATCCCGGTGATAACCGGAAGCCCTAGGGAGATCAACAGGGTGGGCGGTTGGCTTGGATTTGTTATACTTTCTTTAGATACTCAAGCCTAATTAAGGCTTTGGCTGACCCCTGGCTGAGTCAATCTGAGGACCTCCCTAAACTATTCAATCCATATCTGGTGGACCTCTGTTCTTTTTTATTATTTTTGTTATTAGGAATGTTAGAATGTAATAATAATAATAATAATAATAATAATAATAATAATAATAATAATAATAATAATAATAATAATAATAATAAT
>JAUBOC010000030.1:2500808-2512047 GCA_032275365.1 Anablepsoides cearensis | reverse complement strand
CTGTTTCTTCACATGCAAATATCTCAACAACTGTTCATCTCAGCAACGTGAAATTTGTTTTGCAACATGTTATCAATGTTCCAAAAATGCATTCATGTTTATTACAAAAATTTGATGTCACAGGCACTTTAATGCTCAAATATAATTTTTTGCAAAAATTCAATTATTATGCGTGGATGTTCACATATTTTAAATGCGACCTCAGTCAGACTCCTGTGTGAACTCTATAGGGTGGTGATGATGCAACCCGCATGCGTCACATTTAGCATGCTGTTTTCAGAAGTAGCTAAACATGGATGCTACTTGTAGCATGTTGATGCTGAAGTTGTTGTGCAGTCAGAGTCGATTAGATAATTAGCTGACATGCTTGCTTAGGTCAGTGTTTATATAATATCTGGTTTTAAAACAAGAATTGAATGATCAAAAAGTACACTGACCTTTATTGTATACTTTAGAGAAGAATGTTTTTATGTGAGATATATACTGAGTGTTTACCACCCACTTGCTGTTCATCTCCCTCCTTTTTTTATTGTCCAAATTTGTCACTGACTTTAGAACCTCAAGACGTTAGAACAGACGGCAGAACCTGAGGATAAAACAAACAAGTGTTTGATACAAAATCAGTCCTACTTTTGTTTTGATCTGGCTGTTAGAAATCTCAACCACGGCGTTGCTATTTTTTGTTTCTCTCCCTCTTTTTTGGTTACAAGCGTTAAAAAATGAACCGCCTGTCGGAATCCCACTGGAGTTTTCGCTTTTCACTTTTTTTTTTTTTTTTTTGGAATAGGGTTGGGGTCTCCACTGCTGGAGATCCACTATAGCCTAGCTCATACGGAGTGTGTAAGAAGCCCCATCTTCATTTTCTCTTTTCTCGTCATCCCTGTAGCACATACATACACAAACACATACAGCTCAATGGCAGGGCCCTCCTGCTGCCCCAAAGCATGGAATACCACATTTGTTTGTTTACGCCTCGTTTTCTTTCCCTGAACTCTATTAACATTTATATTGCAGCTGAAGGTGTTGGAAGTCCCTCCTGCAGTGGGGGGAAACTCAGCTTAGATGAGAATGAGCTTCAGTCGAGCCTTCCTAGGCACAGACTTGTGTGTTTATACCTACATTATCCCGCTATTCCCCAACTGCCTCTTTTTCTGTCTTGGTAGCTTTTTTTTTTCTTCCCTCCTGTTCCTTTTTTTTCAGTTCATATCACCATTTGCTCCAGCTCGCCTCTTATGTGACTCCTTAAGCTTTTATCTTTCTCCAAGGTAAATTGATTGCTTGGGAAAAGAAAAAAAAAGTGTCTGGAAAAGCTTCCGGATTGGGCAGCCTGATTGTGCATTAGCATATGAATAGAAGAGAGACAGCTCACCATGTCAGAGGAGGAGGAAGTGTTACAGGAAACATCCGTTAGACATCTGTGTTTCAGATGTTTCTTGCCAATTTTAACACATTTCGCCGCTGATCCGTGGGGGTATTCCAAGCAGACATTTCTAATTCACACTGCTGTGACTTTGCTATTCATGCAAGGATTTAGTTCCACAATCTGTACTGTCATTTTCCTCCCAAGCTCCGCCTTCCCGATACAGGAAGAACTCCACAACAATTTCATACGCTGTTAAACAAAGAAACAGCCAAAATATATTTTAAAAAAAAGAGTGTAAATGAGCTGTGCATGATGTACGTTTGTTGACATCGCTCTCTGTGTAGCTCCTCCTTGCCTGAAGACACAGACAAACCCGATGCAGCTTATCACACGTGGCTGGTGCCTGTCATGTCGATCTTCCATGTGTGCCTGCATCAATTAGGCCCATAATACTGCAAGTTATAGATCCACATTGGTCTATATCTGGATCTGTCCTTGTGACCCAGAGGCTTGGCAGACAGCAGGGACACAGTCTGATCTCTGTGCAGAAGCACAAATCCATCAGTCCTAATATTAGCAGATTTTTATTTATCTGTCTTTGGTTGCATGTCTTCTGGCTGATGCATAAACACTGTTTATGTTTGCATCACAGATGTGCTCCTAACCTATTAGTTTTATTGGAACAAACCCGATTAGTGACAAAAAAATAAAATAAAAATGTTTGTTAGCTGATAAGACTCTTTCACACTTTTTTTATATATTCCATTTTGCCTCATGAGAAAAAAAGCTCTCTTGCATTGGTGAGTTACAAGAGTAAATTTATACTTTCCTAAAGGACAAGCCTTTCCATACAAATGGCATTTAGTGACCTAAATAGGAAAATGACACAGATTACAATGGATTACAACATTAAGAATGCTAATTTTGTTGTTTTTTTCTCTAGATACAGCAAAGCGCTTTTAAAAGTCATTCCTTTTGCTGATATATTTTTAGCCTTCCTATGTGCTGAAATAGAAGCTGAATAACAAGTTAATGTCACCAGTTATGTGTGTTTTTTATAATAGCATTAAGAAAAAGAGGGCCCGGAGGAATGAGAGACTGGGATTGCAGCGGTTTGAGCAAACTGTGTAACCTACATACACTGCAGGCTGGCCTGTGCACTTAAAGCCTTCATGCTTTCTCTCAGCCACAAAAAAATATGCCTGCAGCCTGACCGAACTGGATGCTGAAACATCTTTTATGTGTAAAACATGCATCAACATAGGAGGAAATAAAAAAGAAAGAAAGAAAGAAAAGAAACAAATCCGTTTTGTTTCAAATATAAAACGTATTTTTAGCATTTTGACACAAGCGCTTCCCAAAAAATCACAAGATGTGTCTTGCAGTCACAATTTTTTCCGCCTTCCTTGCTGCCTCTTTTTGTCTCTCCTCCTCCAGCTGTCCAAGCATCCTCAAAGTTCACATTGGGTTGGCAAGTTATGTTTTTTTCCCCCCTTTTTTCTGCTTTTCGGTTCCCTGGGCTGAGACAAACACACCAAGGGAAGTACACACATGTGTCCTTGCGCATATGCACTCAGGGAGAGGGGAAAAAAAAAACGAGTGAAAGCCCCTTTGTGCATTCCTTGCCTCCTCTGTGCATAGCCGCACCATTTTACTGATGACTTCCTATAGCCAACAGCAAAGTGTCACTTTCCTTCGATTCACTAATTTGCATTGGTTCCCTTTCCCAGCATGGTTCTGTGTATCTGTGCCCACAAGCTGGATGTCAGTGTCTCCTCTCAGCATACAAATATCCCGCTGATACAGTATATCATGTGTACTCCTGGACATCTCTAACATTTGATAATACCCTTGCTATTTCGCATCAGAAATTCAGATTGCTCTTTCTATCACTAAACACTATTATCATTAGCTGAAAAAAACATTGTTTTTTGCCTTTGCATTAATAGATGCTGTTGTATCTACCACATCTTGAAGGATTTAAATCGGTGCACGGAAGTGACAAGTCCTAAAATGTTCTGTTCTTGTGGATTTGGAGGCGTGACTATACCGAGCGGTATAGGTGATCTGCCATGGCCTCATCTAATCTGATTTGCATGCCAGGGAGAATTATGTAATTGGCATTTATGCAGAACAAAGAAGGATCAGCTCATGGAAAAGAAGGGTTTTCATGTGGAACTGTGTATCTAAGCCTGTTTTCTGCGGCTCCTACGGTTGGCTACTGCGCAGACAAGACAAGAAAACGACTGTTGTGTGGGACTGTTTGTGTTTGCACCGTGCACACGCACGACGTGTTGTATTAGTGCATGATGAGCTGGCACATGGCTCGTGACGAGGGGGAATACATTGGAAGCTTACCAGATCTTTCACATATGCTACCTCAAATTTGTAAAGCTTTTAGCTCTCCTGTAATTATTATGTACCAGTCTCGAGAATAGAAATGGCACGGGCTCAAGCTCGGCTACATTTATATTAGGTTTCAACAGCATATTGTAGTTCTAAGACTCAGATGTTGCGTTACAAGATTCTTTAGTCATTTTTACGTCAAACGTATTGAAGCCAACAGCGAAACTTTATTTCTGGCAGCCATGTGCTTCGTCCTTCTGTAGTGGCTCTCAGTAGCTTTACCCGAAAACAACATGGAAATTTATAGAAATATATTCACAGCCACAATAGGAAAAACTAGTTCCTAGAGTTTTCCTGTCAAATTTATATGATATGTGATTAAAATTTATGTAAAAATAGTCACATTAACAATGAAGGTGCAAAATATGCCATTTAGTTTGAGCTAGAAGTTGGTTAGCAGTTAGCTGCTTCATTAATCCAACTTCCAGTAGTTTTAGAGTTCTCTATCTTGGAAATCTACAATAAAAGTTTTTTTTTCTTTTCAACACATTTTAGACAAGCTGCTGAGGAGGAAAAACAAAACCACATATGGCAGACTACTGTGTTATGAGTCATCAAATTGCTAAAATAAGGCAAGTCAGCCTGGTAACATTGAGATTTAAAAGTAAATGACTGCCTTTGATTAGAAAAACTGAAAAAAGGTGAGTTTCTGCTTTTATTTAGATGAAATTCAGCAAGTCTTAATTAAAAAAGGAAAAACTAGCCTATTTCTTTTGTTTATTCTATTGATTTATAGGATTGCAAATGTGTTCTTTATTCTTTCAAAGTAATATATTTGAATTATTCATTTTTCATAAATAAAAAAAGTTAAAATTTTGTTTTTACATTTTATTAGTGGGTAAAAGTAAAAAAATAATAATAATAAAGTTAAAATGTTTTTCCCCTTTTTTTTTAGATCAGTTGTTTCTTTTGTCCGACCATTTGAACACCTGTAAATGTAAACAGTTTTTTATAGTTCTTTGGTTTTATCATGAAGCAAACTATTGTTTTTATGTTTTTAATATATAAAGACAACTTAATTTGTTTGCTTAATTTGCTTAGTTTTAAGGTCGTTTCTGTGGCTCTGGAAAATATTTGTTTGTAAAAACAAAGTGACTTGACTTTAAAGATTGGAGACTTTTTTTTTCAAACAGACATGGAAAGATTTAGTTATTTCAATGTTTTTAATTTAATGTAACAAATTTTGTTTAAAAGATGGAAAAAAAGTATAATAAGACCTGAGCTGAGTTTTGCTTTAATAAAACTTGTACCCCAATTGAGTAAAAGTTGTTTTTTCCTGTATTCTCTAAATGTTTCACCCACATTACATTCCTGCCCACTTTCATTCCCTCACCTCCACGGTGCAGTGAACGCCCCGGAACTGAAGGGGTTAATAAAAGTATATTTTTCCTGCCACTGTTACTTGACAGTAATGTTATGATCTGTAATGAATTTTTTATCACATTTCTTATGCACAAGGAAATTAAATTCATTAAACAGACCCCTTTGGAAATGAAGAGCTGTAATAGAGGCAGTTTAACTTTAGTTAGTGACAAGACATTTTTAGTAAAGATATTAACTAATGCTTTTTCCTCTTTTTCCTCTTTTTCCAGTTTGGTGCTAAACTTGAAGTTTGACGTTTTTAGACAAACAGCTGCGTCATACCGTATAGCTGTACGCATCAGTTTTAAGAAAAGAGAGTCTGCTGCAGACATCTGGCTCCCTCCGTGTTGCACATTGTTTCACTGATCTGCTCCCTGATAGAAACAGCTAATAAATGACGCTTCTGAATGCAGGTGCATTGTTGCTGTTGTTGTCAAGTCTGCTTTGTGTTTGCCTCCGCGAGGCCCTCGCTCCTGAAGCGGGATTGATACGCTGGATGACTGTGCTGAGTAACACCTGGAACCGCCCCAAATCTGGAACATGGCTTCTGGCCAAATCTCTCGCAGCGAGCAGGAGACTCATGTAACGGACTTTAATCTGACACGCTTCTTCACGCGCCTCTTTTTTTTTTTTTTCCCCTCATGCTTTGAGGTGTTCGCGTTGTCATTGCTGTTTTGCAAGCTGAGTCAGACGCTACATTACACCCCGAGTTTCACCTGATGGAACCCAAACTGGACCGTCATTAGTCTGCCTGCTTCCTCCAGTTGCTGTGTTTTTTTTTTTCTTGTTTATTTTTGTCCAGTTTAATGTATGTGACATTGACACGGCACAGCTGAGAGAAGCAAAGACAGGAAGTAATAAAGAAATAATGTCATCACAAATATAAAACTCTTAATCTTTAAAGATTCTGCTCGTAGTCTGGCTTGATTCTAAAAAGGTCAAAGTATTTTTTAGTAGAGAAAAGGCTCTTCTTCTTATGTTACAGAAGAATTAAGAAAGATGAAGCATCGAGAGCATTCTGTGGTAATATTTTCATGTGTTTTCTAAGTTTATAAATGAAGGATTTTAGTCTTTATGGTTAAAATACAAATAATTTCATCAACTGGAGAGAACATGTTTGTTTGTGCAGGAGCCAAAATGCACACTTTGCTCATTTAGTCTGCTTATTTTCCTTACAGAGTTGGACTCAAATGATATTTACTTTTCACTCCAATAAGAATTAATTTCACACTTTCCCATGCTGATGTTTAAATCTGATAAACTCTGGTGCTGATTTTTTTTCTTTGTTCTTCTAAAAACATCACGGACGTGTTTTAGTAGTTGATCATAGTCTAAGCCTGAATGAAACCACTCTGTTACATGTAATTAGTGAGACGGTTTTACATGTGTCTGAAGATGTTATTACTTCTGACTGCCTGCATGCACACCATGCAACAATATGCACAATGCTCCGCTTTTCTAGCTCACTGACTCGGCAGAACACCAGCAAGCTGACAGACAACAACAAAACAAAACAAAACAAAAAGTCACGTGTTAATCTTTTTTTAGGAGAGCAATTTAATTTCAAATTTAAATCCAAGAAAAATATATAGTTAAAATAATTAGATAGACCGAGTTCGGCTGTAATTGTTCCTCACAAGTAAAATGCTATGCAAAATGAAAGACCTAGCGTTCCCTGAAGGAACAAATACCGCCTTCATTCCAGAGTTGTTCGTGTTGAGAAACGGCAGCTTTGCAGCCATTTTGGTCAAATCTTAAAAAAAATACTGGCATGCATGGTCTCATACAATACTGCAAGATTTCACACTCAGGGTGTGTGTCAGCACAATATCTGGGAACCTGACAGAGTTTTTGTCATTTTGGTGTTGGCTAACATTGAATAGCTTTGATGACCATGACACCAAATGTTTAGCAATTGTTTAGATACATTTAATGATTACTTTCTTAAAATTTCATTAAAATAAATCCAGTGGTTTATGAGATATTTTCTAACTAACAGATTGATGCCAGCCCTAATGCTACAATAGAGTTTGAAAGCACTTTCTCATATAAAGAGTAGCAGTTAAAGTTAAATGTGTTGTGAATGTCAGCTACAAACACACGGAATTTCAGCAGAATACCTATAAAGTTGGCTGAACTATACCGATTTTGGGGTTTTCTAAGGTCAGTTAACTGTGGTGGCCATCCTGAATTAGGTTGGGTTCTAAAGGTAATCAGCTGTAGGGTTTTATTAAATGCTTTTTAGCAGAAGGTTTCATAAAAATCCTTCCAGTGATTAATGAGATATTACTCTAACAGAAAGAGCTGACTTTGAAAACTAAATGTGGGGTTGTTATGCAAAATGTACTTTTTTGAGCTTTATATCATGTTATAATGTCAATCTCTCATCAAACACATACCCAGAGTCTTGCTTTGACTCATGCATGCATGTTGGAGAAATCCTTGAATCTCCTGTGGCCAGATGGAGCTGCCGAAACACTTGCTGGTACAAAGCTCCGCCTATTTACACAAAACTCCTCCCTGGAGCTCAGTCTGCAGCCGAGCTCCCACCCCTCCCATGAAGCATTGCTGTGAAGACGTGCTGAAGTGGGAGTGTCAGAAACGGTAGGAGTTTCTTAAAGCGACAGAGCTCAATTTCAAGCTGTTTAGATGATGCTATGATGCAAAATGTAATTTAATAATAGAATAAGTGTTGGAGATCAGTCTCAGCTACTACCACACCAAATTTTAGGCCAGTATGTGGAAATTATACTTAGTTAAAGCTATTTTTGTGATTTCAGGGTCACTTGGCTGTGGCAGCCATGTTGAATCAGGACGACTCCAGAAGTTGTAGATGATCCAACAGTTAATTCCTGCAGTTTCCATCACAACTACTGAGGCAAAACAAGTGTTTTACCATCAGAACAAACTGCATCATTAAAAGATGTGTTCTAATCGCTACAGTGATGTGGGGAGTCCCAGTTGTCGTCTCAGGGCAGACTTTTCTCTGCAGTGCATCTCTCAGGCCAGAGGCAAGGCGACCTTGCTGTGAGAGAGTGGACCTGCGCTGGTCTCTTACCACAGCTTAAAAACGCTGAGTTGTCAGCAGGAGCCGGGGCGAGGCAGTTTGTTCTGCTCACCACTCAATGGACATGTTTCATTGGCACCTCACCGGAGGTCAGCAGTAACTGACGGCCAGAGCCGCGGGGGTCAGGCCCACTACCCGGCTTTACCTGGAGAGTGAATTACACTGCAGGTGGGGCAGGTGG
This sequence comes from Anablepsoides cearensis, assembly GCA_032275365.1. Lineage (NCBI taxonomy): Eukaryota > Metazoa > Chordata > Actinopteri > Cyprinodontiformes > Rivulidae > Anablepsoides > Anablepsoides cearensis. Next base: position 2,503,668 of record JAUBOC010000030.1, on the reverse strand, counting down.
GCAGAGCCGAGGCCCGGGGGCCGAGACTGAGGCTCGGCATCATTTCGAGGGTGGATGTGAAGCGCGTGCAGAAATCCAATTGACCACGGTGTCACACAGCTGCGTTTATACACCCGATGTGTAAGAGTTTTTTTTTTTTTTTTTGAAAGCACGGGAATTCCTTTTTTTTTTTCGTTTCTCCACACGTTTCTGAAGCAATAACTATTCCGGAAGGCGTCTCATTCGGGCGATGGTGCGGGAAGATGTATCTGTGAAGCATTAGGACTGGAGCTCATCAAAGAAAATGGCCCGGTCAGTGTGACAAGCCACTTTCAAGTAGCTGAATATTTTAAGGGAGTCCTCTTCCTCGGAGGAAATGAAATACAGACAAGAGTGGAGAGCAGGAGGTTTTTGTTTGCTTCTCCCAGTGCTCAGGGGCAGAGATGGGAGATTCGGAGATTGTTAGGGAGCGAGGCCCATTTTCACCGCAGCTGAGGCCTCGGTTAGCCACAAGCAGTTTATATAATTTCAGGGAACAAAATATCTTCTTCCACACAAAGTGAGATTTTACTCCCTCCCCTCATCCTCCTCCCCCTTTTATATTTTTATATCTCCTCTCCTGCTTTACTCCAGTCACCTTCAGACAGCAGTAGGTGCATCAAGGACAGTTCAGGAGACTGCAGTATGGCCACACAAAGACAGGCATGGTATTTAAAAAAAAAAAAAAAGCCATACTTCGCCTTACACGACATGGAGTCAGGATCATTGTGCTCGCTCTGCCATGCATCACCTGCTCCTAAATGGCCGCGCATTGTGAGCGGAGTGGATGCGTGTCCCCGCGTAACTCGACGCCGCCCCGGTCAGGATTGCCCGCGAGCCACACGCGCACGCCACGGAGAATGACTTAGCCGAGCCGTGCCGCTCAGCCCTTCTGAGCGCGCTTAAGAGCGCAGAAATTATTCCACTCATTTCTAGGTTCCTGCGAAGCATGACCGAGAGAGAGAGAGGGAAAAAAAAAAAACCTCAAGTGCTTCACGCTCACCCAATTCCCCCTTCCTGAGAGGAGCCAAGAGGGCTCGGGGTTTAGAAGTCGCTCGGCAAACACTCGCCATGATGAACATTAATTACAGCAATTAAGTGGACCACAACCGTTGTCTGGGGTGTCGAAGATGCATTGATAGAGCTCATCACTGGAAAACAGCCGTGCAAATGTTGCCGTTAGCTATCACAATCTGACAGATTGACGGACTGCAATTGTGAGCGGACGATCTGCCATCATATACAGTTCCCTTTACGTGTTTGAAAATAATTACCAAAGTGTGTTTTACTGATGGAACGGAGCGGCAGGACTTAATGAACACAAATGCACTGCTTGAGCTTTTGTTTGGGCACTACTTCTATCTTCATGGTTAATATTGTCAAAGGTAATTTGAATGGGTACCGTGCACACAATTTGCACGAGGAGTCGTGCTCGCTTTGCATAAGATTATGCCTTGGTTTCGACATAAACAAACAGCTCACATTCGCAATAAAGCTGGGATAATATGCAGAAACGGAACAACTGCGCTTGAGAGTAAAGTGCCTTCAGCAGCAGCAAGATGAACCAACCACTTCTTTTTTTTTTTACCGGAGTAAGATTCCTTACGGGCTTACTCCCTTCGGGAAAACTGGTATTCCTGTCCTGGAGGTGAACAGTTAGACGTATAAATGTGTAACTTTCACTAACAGAAAGCTGATTTTACATTCCTGAAGATAACGAGCGTTTATGACCTTGGTAGCCATGCCAAAAGATATGTTGCTGTTTATTTTTAGATTGCAGTGGACTATGCAATTAGCTTTGTCGTTTACTGCATTATGTTTCTATCATTCTTCAAATTGGATGTTTCTTTTGACTTGTAAATTTCGGGGAGTTTGTCACAACAATATTCTGTGATCAAACTTCTGCTACATCTAGAATCAAAAGAATCCTTAAAAAGGTGTTATTTTTGATTAAATCGCCACCGTTTTTATAAAAAAAAATCAATTTATTTGTTTTGTCTGTGACAGTCTTTTTGTAAGAAGCTCCTCGAGCACACTCAAAACAAACCACGACTAATTTATTAGACTATAAAACAGAAAATCATAAAAAAAAGCAAACCTCAAAACAGATTTAAAATGTTAGTTTCTGGCAAGGAATTGGAAAATGGACTCTTAACGATATATCAATCATTAAAAAAAAAAGATGAGTAATTTTAATGCTAAACGTTAATGATAGAAGAATAACTTTCTTCTCCTTCCTGAAAGCCTCCTGCTCAGGGTCTGACTGTGTTTGTTGTAAAAGTGCAACCAGCTGCATTTTCCCAGTCTTGTACAGGTAGACCGATGAGAGTGTTCTATGACTAAAATAGATTTGGCTTTTCTTTTCTTTTCTTTTTTTTTTCTTCTTCTTTTTGTTGGAAATTAATTTGGTTGTCCTGCAGTTTTAGAACATGTTCGGTAACATCAGTACCACTGATTTATTGTTGTTAACCTAATTCAGTTTAATTATAGCTGTTATAAAACAAAGATACAGCCATCAGTGGTAATGAAGCTGTGTTCACTTTACATTGGTTTAAGAAGGTTAACTAATAATGCATTTACTATTGCCTTAAAGCAAAAGGGCAATAATGTTTTGGCTGTCTTTGCACATGTGTGTGTGTCAAATATTCACATAAAATGACTATAACTTAGCCAATTTTACTGATATGGTGCAAATGTGTCCAACATATACACTGATACACCTTTGCTTCAAACTTTGGCATTAATTGTTAAAGTGCCTGTGACATGCCTATCCTTCAAATACAAAAACTCAAAGAAAACATCTTTATACTTAAGAAAATTGGCATAGTACACATGATTTTAC
>JAUBOC010000030.1:2426773-2448700 GCA_032275365.1 Anablepsoides cearensis | reverse complement strand
GAATCTGGGTCATGGCTGGGTGCTGTCGGCTCCGGGACTCCACCTTATCTGTATGGGAAAGAAATGGTACACGTGGAAGCCAGAGTGAAAGCCAGAGTGACATGATGTTAGATTCTCTGGTCTGAGGAGTTAGATGGGGGTCTCAATGTAATGTATTTATATTACCAAGACAAATACCATCACCGTATTTTAATATACCAAAATACCATCATACCACCCAGTTTGATATTTTGTTTTGAGCATAACTGGTTCCTCAACATACCTCAAATTTCTGGGTGAGGGGTACTAATATTTTATTGATGCTTGTGTATCAATAAATCTAACTGGGACTATGTTCAAAACACTACTTCAAAAGATCTGAACTATTAGTAGCAGATTATCACAGGGAGCATTCCAGCTTGTAAATCCAAAATGTTTGATTGAAAATCTCTTGATAATATCCCTAGAAACCCTCCAAATCAAGGCTATGCAGCGTTTCAGACACAAATTTCTTTTCAGTGACTTGATGTTTAAGTATGCTAATGAGTGTGTCTGTGTGTGTGTGTGTGTGCGCGTGTTTTTTTTATTCAAAATGTTCCGCACTTGCAGAAAATTTCCACTGTCAGACGTTTCTGCCTGATCCCTTTCCTCAAAACATAAAGCAACCAAATGCAACACTGAGCAGGCTTTTTTTTCCCACCCCTATATGAAAAAAGATTAGAGGAACATGCATTTCCGTCTTTGAGCTCACATTTCAAACTGTGCCTTCTCGTCATTACTTAACCACAGTTGGAGCAGTTGTTGGAGAAAAAAAAAAAGAATGAAAGTGCGAGCTACACACCGCAAGTAGACCCAGGCAGTTTGGATTTCTTGGCTTTTGCCGGAACCTGAAATTAGCTGTTCACAACTAAATAACTCAGTAATGGAATCTCCGCGATCATTTCTTACAATCATCGTCTCATCATTTTCCCCTCAGAGGGTTTTTTTTTTTTTGGCTGCGTGTTTTGGGGGAAGCCACTATGCTTCATTTTCCCATATCATTAGCTATAAATGTAACATCTGCTGGGGAGAAAATGTGGTAGAGGCTGATTGTGCTTAACTTTGTTCAGCGGCGTGTCATTGGAGAGCTCCTCAGTAGCAAACAGTTTGTTCTTTCAAAGATGAACTCTGCATGCGTGCCTATGTTACTGAGAGGGAGCCAGAAAAGGAGTTGATGTCACAGCGAGAGTGGAAGCCTTCTTTGATTTTCAGGAAGGTTTGATGACAATTTGACAGGGGCTGAGAGGACACAGAAACAAATCCTTTGATGCTGGCTGTCAACAAAAGGCTTCTCCCACAGACAAATAGCTGTCTCTCCTTTCCATCTTTCTCACTCTGCTAAAGCAACAACAAATAGCAGGCAAAGCTAACACTGTCTAACAGCACCACAGGAATGCCACAATGAGTGATGAAACCACAGCTTGTTGTTCGGAAACCAGATGCCATGGGTTAAGGTGAAGCTTACAAGTAAACAGAGCAGATTCAGTTCAGTTTCATAAAGTAACAATGCAGGCTGCACTTTTAATTGTCACATGTTCCCTATGGCTTAATAATAAACACAAAGGGCTAATGTCACCCAATTCTTTTAGATAAGAATGTTTTGTTTAAAAAAAAAAGTGAAAATTTAGATTAGCCCAGACACAATATTTATCATCCACCCTTTTTGTTTTTGAGGCTTACTCCTTGTTATAAAGACAATGCAGGGCGATTATTAATCAAACGTCGATGATGGGTGTTTAGACAGATTATATATACATATGCATGGGATGCATGGGAAGTTGGAAGGATGCTGTTATTGGTTGGCAGATTGTTTTTTTATCTTATTAATAGTACAAAGACAACAAATGCACATAATTGCTTATTCTTTGAGAGGCTAATTAAAAAAATGAAATGGCTCTCATATCTTTGCATTCTTTGTGCTGAAGAGTGGCGCATGAAGTCATGCCAAGCACTGTCAGTGCATTTGCATAATGTAACTGAAAGCTACCTTTACACATTTTCTTATTACGCCAACCGCGTTGACGTATATGTTTATTCATGCAACGCTCGTTTGGGAGCTGCAATAGAAATTTACATCTTCCACGCATGGACATGACATTGTCACAACAGAAGGCTGCTGTTTCCAAGCAAGGCGGCTTAAGTTTCGTTTCGCCCCTTAGAGCTTTGCTTGTGTTCTTAGGATTAGAGCTATAATGCCCAGTGGTCCTACAGGAAGAATTATTTTTCGCTTTTTAATGCAGCTGCGTTTGGTCCGCAGTGTATTACTCTTGCCTAACTTAGGTAATTTCTTCACAGGTATTCCCTTTAGTAAAGACAACATTCTGAGGTTTTTTTTTTATTTAAATGCACACTGCTCCCTTAGAAATTATCAAGATTTTACAAGATTTCTTAACACTTGAATGTTGAGACCACAAAGAGGACAGTTTAAACCATTTTCACTAAGAAAAAAGGTTTACTTTATTGGTGGTAGGGGTGTAAATCACCAGCTTTATCACGATGCGATATTACATCGATATGTTTAGATGACGATTCGATATTTCTCGATATCACAAAGTCTGTCACGATACGATTTTGATTCAATTCACATGTCTGCGATCGATATAATGCGATATCATATGCCCATCTAACACAATGACTGTGTTAGATGGGCAGATGATATCAATTCACATCAAGGGTATGATTTCTATATAGATCAATATTTTCATTTTGCCTCGATATAGCTGAATCATGACCCATTCAAATCGATATATCGATACAGATCGATGTATCGTTACACCCCTAATTGGTGGTATAACAAAGTCGTTGTTAAGATGCCAGAAATTGGCAAACCTTTAATAAAACTAAAATTGATAGCTAGAATGTGTTGTAACTTGTGAAAAGTCTGAATTTCAAGACATTAAATTAAGCTTTTAAAAAGTATGTTTGGATGCTGTGGTGTAATTGTCATCTCAGCTCTATGATTTGTGGCAGAGGACAGAAATGTGTTTGGCTTTTAGATTATATCATTTACTTTTAGTGATCTGAACAATTAGGAGCAATGATGGGATTTGTGTGAGTACCACGCCACACTTGAAGATAGTCTGCCTTTTTAAGAATTCTCTCAACTCCTCCCCCCAAATGCTCCATCGTATTGCGGTGTGATCACATTGGGCCGTGCAGAAATAGCAGAATTGGAATCTTATCGTCTTCCATCTTTCCCATTACAGGCAGATTGAAAGCCCTGCAGCGGTGCTCTGGCCTGGTCCCCAGTCAAGACCACTTTTTTTTTTAGACTGCAATTTGACAGCTTCTATAAATGTCACATTTTGTTGTTAAGATGCTTTGCCAAGCACTTGAGCCCTACATGCTGTGGCATCAGCACCAGTTGGGTTGTAAAGCTTTGCTGACCTTCCCTTCACTCCTGGGCATCACCCCTGGCACTGCCTGTCTCCCGTTGTCAGTATGACATTATGAGCTTGAAGAGCCTGATGTGCAGCAGTGGGCACAAAGCCACTTTTCTAGCTTTTCATCCCTCTCAGTGGACTCCAAACATACAGTAGATAGCATTGCTACTTTATCGCCTAAAGAAATAAAGTGAAATGGCAGACAAATAAATAGCATTAACTCCATGAGTTGCGATAAACATAAAACATTGATTATTTGTTTTAAGAATACTTTTCTTGAACAAAACCTTTGATAAGTCAAGGTGAAATAACTCATTATTTATTGTGTCGCTTTCAATGAGTATGTATTATTAAATAAATCTTTTAACATGAATATTTTAATACCAGTGTACTTTTTACATTAGTTTTATTGATAAGTCTAGATGGATAGTTTCGAAATATACTTACTATAAAACTTTACCCTGGATATTGACGTAGTTATTTCCTCCATAATGACCTAAGACAACAGACTTGGATCATAGTAAATTTAGAGAATCTCCTTCAGTGTGAAGGCAATGATGGTGCTTGTGTACTCGCTTGCTGTTACCCTGTTATTTTCCATGTCCCCTACATCCTTCCCTGCACCCTTACCTCACTTTATATGTCAGCAGCATGTTCCCACAAAGCCCCAAATATACATACACAATGGCACCATGCCCTGCCCTGGCACAAGCTGCTCAGATCACATCAGGATGCTGCTATATACACGCTAGAATATCACATCACTAACACAAAGCTAATGATGTGATGGGATTGTTGCGTTGGCATGGGGCCAGTCCTGCTTAATTTCCTATATCCAAGCCATGCCAATAAGTGTAGGCCCCATGTCATTTACACACTTCCACCATCCCCCCAAACTCCACCAATGACCCTGATATGCTGCCATCGCAATAATAAACCAACACAGTCTTTTTACAAAAGTATCATGCTCAAAACCAACATAGACCTGTTGCATCCATTGATATGTAGTTGAGAACTAATGACATCACCAAGACTCTGCAAAAACCTTCCAATCTTTGGCTTGTACTAATGTACTAATGTCATTCCATTGATAAGTCACCCAAACATCTAATTATTTTAGTAGAGGTACAAGTAAATCAGAAAAAAATAACTTGTTGATCATACAACCAGTTCTTTCTGTGGAATCTGCCAAGTTAACATTAAGTCATATGGCAAAACAACAAAATAAACCAAAGAGGAGCACAAGGATCAAATGTAATATTTTTGACTGTGTCTGTTGACTCTGGCTGTTCAGGTGTCCATCTATTCTTTTGTCTCAGTTCTTTTCTATTCATTTATTTTGGACATATGGACTAAAGCTGCATCTCAGATACACTTGTGGAGGAGTGGGGGAAGGGGTAGTGCAGCATTTCACCAGCAGAAGATGCATGTGCCCGTGTCTGTGCGTGTTGGGGAGGGGGGGGGGACCCCTACTGTCTACCATCTGGGCAAATGGCAGGTCTTTATGCCAGCATGGTAGCCACTGAATAAAGAGGACACGGGGGCATAGCAGGAAGCGCCGAAGACAGGCAGAGGGGGCATTTGCAGACACAGGTCATTCTTTCTGAGTAAAAGAACCACTCAGTAACACCTGTGTTCCCACTCCCCTCTGCCCCACTTCAGACGCTCTGTCAGAAAGCCCCTGCTCAGCAGAACTACAGGCTCCAAACAAAAGACTTTGCAGGCTCGGCAGAGTGCTTGCAGGTGAATAACAATACCCACTTGTTCAGTTATTCATATATTCATATGTGTGTTCATATTTAGCCTTCACTGAGGGTGATGAATAACTTGGCTGAGGCTGCGCCGCACTGACAGAAGGAAGAGCTGGCTTAGTTTCTGTCTTCTTGTGTGGAAGGAGATACTGGGCAAGAACCAGACAGGGCAAATGGTCAGGTTGTCCTTTACGGGTCTAGTGTTGGACTGGCTGGGAAGGAATGATAAAAGAACAGCACTGCTAATGAGGAGAAATCAGACTTGTCTCAGCTGGGCCGTTATGAAGAGAAGAGTCAGTAAGAGCTGTACGGCTGGCCCCTTATGTTCTACTGATGGATTAGTCATTGAAAGCTTACACTGCCTCTTAGATAGCAGGCAGCTGTTACCAAAAGCTAATAGATACTCACACATTATTTGCTGCCTTGCTCCTCCCCAGAGAGGTTCCATACTCATCTTCTGTAAAGCATTACGCGAACATGTTCAGCCCAGTGCTAAAATCTCTCCCTCACGGCTATGGTCTCAGTGCACACAATCCCTTCATCCTCCTATCTCTCAATCCAGGTAAGGCTTGGCTGGAGACCAGTGCTCTGTAGAAAAGCAGAGGCCTTTGGCTCTGGAATCGATTTCTGCACAGCAGAATATACAGTATGAGTGACCGTGTCGAGAGAAAATGTAAATGGACCAAGCTCTGAAACGATCAGGTAGCCTCAGTGTGCACGGATCAGGGAGTATGTAAGCACAAGATAGCATTTACCCCTGGTTTTAACTAAAGCACTCAGACATTCTCCTCTCTGCATCCCTGTAATTCCCTCTGAGTGCTCTGTGTGAAAGTGAAGCACTGTTATCAGCCTCTACCAAACGTATTAGACCTCCACTGACCGCTGAAACAGACCACCGTGTTGTAGATCATTCCCCCTGCACAGAATCAAGATGATGAAGAAGCTGTAAATTAGGATAGTATAGTTTCATGCTCCTTAATGATTACTGCACCTCTGGGCGGCACATTCACTCACTCCCACCCTGCAATTTTGTGTTAAATACGATATATGGCTGTCAGTGAATAAAGGATGAATTGATGGTATTACCTGATGTCACCCAAGGTAATAATGTGATGATGACGCAGCAGACTTAAGATCACTCTGCATTTTTTTTTTCAGTATGGCATACAGGTGAAGAGCAAGAATCCCAGTGGAGATCAGGATGAACTGAGAGTTTTTGATGTATTTGGTTCTTTTTGTTTGTCTTTTATATGGTTTTAATCATTTTATTTTTTATACAGAGGATCTAACTTGACATATTCGCCTGTTTATTTGATGTATGAGGTGGCAACAGATTAACTGTATTTTTTTTCTAAATTGTAATATTAAGCCACAAATTTAATTTAAAATAATAGTATCTAGCATTGTCTATTTAGTAAAGCCACGCTGGAGTGCACAATGGGTTGCAAAAGTTTTGACCCCTTTGGCATTTTCTGTTTTATTGCCATCAAACAGAAACATGGATACATTTAGGAGGATTTGTAGCATTTATTTTACATAATATAACAATTACTTTGAAGAGGCAAAGAACTTTTTTTGTGAAACAAATGGGAAATAAGGCAGAAACAATTGAAAACTTGAATGTGGAAAACTATTTACCCCACAAAGTCAATACTTTGTAAAACCTTCTTTTGCAGCAACTAGTCTGTAACATTATGGCTCCACAAGCATGACACGTCACTGGATTTTTAATTTTTTTTTTATTTATTATTATTATTTTTTTTTTATATCTCAATAGCCAAAATGCTCCAACTTTGGCCCTCAAGTTGAGTAAGCACCATTTGTCTACAGAAATCTTCAAATCATGCAACATATTGTCAGTTTAATTGAAATCTGGGCTTTAACTGGACCATTCCCAGCCAACAAAAATGTAACAAATCTCCTGAAAGTTTGTTCTGGCTTTTGGTTTTGGTGGTCCACCCCTGGATTTTCAGCCCAGACCACCACCACTACCACACACTCACACACACACATCCTTGTATTTGCATCAAACTGAGGACTTTGTATTAAATTTAATTCATTTTTGTAACTGTATTTATGCCTAACCCAGACATATTCCCTAAAACTAACTATTATTGGACTATAGCTAACCCCAACCTGAACCAAAACTTAATTCACACCATACCTCTAAACCTAACTAGTAAAGCATAGCAGAACTGCAAACAAAGTGAGGACATCGTAGAGGTCTTTTCATCAAAAACCTCACTTTGATAGTAACTATGGCACAAATGGTCCTCACTCTATTGTCAAAACAAGTACACACACAATTACTTGTGTCTCTATAAATGTGCAAATTTTGCATTGACTTTCATTAATTTCTACAGCCTATCCCTGACCCCTTACCCCAGTGGTCCCCAACCCTGGTCCTCAAGTACCCCTATCCAGCATGTTTTCCTTGTTTCCCTGATATTCAGCAGGTCTTCAGAAGATTGTTATTCACTCATTCATTCAAACCAGGTGTGTCAAATCAGAGAAACATCTAAAAATCGCTGCTTTAATCGTTGACCAACACCTCAAGACCATCTCTGAGCTTGATGAGACATTTTTAAAATATAATATTGACTTAGTTTTATGTTCTTTAGTATTGCCTCTTGAAGTCATTGATTCTTTGCCATTTATTTGTAAATAATAAATCACATAACATGTATTAAAGCAGTGATTCTCAACCATGGTCATCAAGGACTCCTTTCCTGCATGTTTAGATGTTTCTCTGATTTGACACACCTGGTTTGAATGAATGATTGATTAACAATCTTCTGAAGGCCTGCTGAATAGCAGGGAAACAAGGAAAACATGCTAGATAGGGGTAATTGAGGACCAGGGTTGGAAACCACTGCCTTACCCTACACCTAACCTAAACTTAAGTCATACCATAGCCCTATATCGAAACCAGGCAAATGTCTACACAATGACAAAATGTCCTTTAAAGTATAGTATAATGTCAAAATATGTCCACAAACCAATACAAAGGCATGCACACAGACAAGAACACATTTCTGGAGACTCACTTCATGTTTGTAGAGTCTCTGATATGCCTTTTGGTAAATTACATTTTTTTTCCTGGCCACTCTTTCATGCTCTGTGCAGTGGGCATCTTATATTGGTCATCTCTTCTATCTAATGGATTTATTGATGCTTTGTGAGATGTTCGGGGTATTTTTAATAACCCAACCCTGAGCTAAACTACTCCACAATTACGTCTCTGACGTGTAATTCCTTGGTCTTCATCATGGCTCTTCTGTAATGTTTGCCCTCATTACTTAGTGATGTTGCACTGCTGTTGATTCTAGGGGTTAGTAATAAAAATACAAAGGTGGTATTATCACTATCACAGTATGCCAACATTTATATTTTTTCCATAGTTTAAAAAGTCAGTGATAAATTAGGTTAATCAATACTGTTAAAATTAAGAAAGTAATTGAAATGATAATAGTAGTAGAAATGCAGTGTATTTATTATTGTTTTCCCCCGTTTTGATTTTCATGTTATTATCTTTGATTGGATCAAATTTACTCTTTAATTTTGCTGAAATTAAAATGATTACACATTTTTTTCAGTAGCTGCACTGGGCACATGAGGTGCATGAGATATTTGTTCAACCCAAGAGAAGTTTCTCCTTTCCTTCAGCATGACTGATAGTTAGGGTAATTATTAAATCATTTTTTTTTAAATCAGCCATTGTAGTTGTGCATTCCATTATTGTGTAATGAATGTTGCTTCTGTTCTGAAGTTTCACATTTTCTATGATATTAAACAGCTCTTACGAAGTTGTAAGCCTTTAGAAATAAGATGCCAATGAGTGTTAGGGGGTTGGACTTTCTCCTCCCTATTCAAAACATGCCTTCAGAAGCAAATAAACTTTCTCAGTAGCTGTTTAGATTGGTTGGACTGAATTGACAATCTGTAAAAGTGCCGTAAAGGGCTTATTTCCCCTTTTGTGGAATTTGACAGTGATAAAACTGGATTGCAGCAATAATGGCAGTCATGGATCAACACCTAGAAACATTTTACTCTGCTGATGTGGACATGAATGGGATCCAAAGTCATGTCTCCCTCTGGCTGACTGCCAGGACCTTCACAGGAGCTTTAATAAATGGTTTGTACCAGCAGACGGTCCTTGGCTGTGTGTGTGTGCTTCTCTGTGTGTCTGCCATTGTGCGTGTGTGTTTATAAGCCGTAGGGATTTTAATAACAACTAAGTGCGTAAGAACTCTCCAGAGGAGAGAAAGACCAATAACCTACAGTAGTGCATGGTGCTGCTAAAAGGGTTGAAGGAACACGAAAAGGGAGGAAGCAAAAAGTGTTCTAGCTATTTATTCGAAGCATCGGGGTGCACATGAATTATTCAACGTGACATTCATTCATAATTAAGTTTTTTCTTTTTTAAAACGGATAAATAAATAGACAAATGTGTGGCAGGGGAGTAGGTTTTGACATGACACAAATGTCGCTTCAAGTCAAATTTAATAACAATGCCAAAATATGAATTTAAGGAGGAGGGGAACCATAAGGAGTACAAAGGTAATGCATATGAAAGATCAGTGTGGGTGGAATGAAAGGGGTGGGGTGATGCTGCTCCGAGGGGAGAAGACGGAGTAGTGAGTTCAGTAGGTGGGACGCCTCAGGCAGCGTGGTTAGTAGTTGGGCACATCACACCAAAGTAAACGCCAGCCTGTGGGTAGCAGCGCTGAGACCCTGGACAGGAGGGTAGAGTGGACTTTTGTTCAAATCGTCTGTTCTAAGAGAACTCACACGAACCACAGCGGGTGTTTCCAGTTAGACGGAAGCATGTTGAATGCCTGTTTGAGTTTGGTTTAAGATACTATGATGAGCAATGAGCCACGTTATGACAAACATTTCCAGTGAATGCATTTCAAAATATAGACATGTCTCATTGAACCTGCATGCAAGGTTTCATCCTTTACAATGATATCTTTTTATCTTCACACGCCTGACAGCATGTGTTATTCCTCATTTTCTTCACTGTCAACTTCAGTCAAAGAGCAGATCTCTGACGATGTCAGCAGTCCAGCTGTTTTATTGTTTTCTTTTTAAAGAAAAACTCCTTTTTATCATTAAATCAAGGAATAAACAATTCTTTCTTCCCTCATATTTCTCTGAATTCATACATTTCAACACAAGACAAGCCAACTTTGTGCTCAGCAAAAAAAAAAAAAAAGTGTCTGCACGAAGCCTATTAGTCCATTTCCAATGTGAACAACCTGACACAGCACGCTATGAATTGATGCTCTCTTAAAAAGGTTTGAATATAATTAAGGCTAGTGTTTGCTACTCAGCAATCCAAGTGGATCTTGCCATCACACTGTGAGTTGCATCTCAAATTGTCTCCCTGAACACTATTAACACTATTTAACTTGGGGGCATTCATTTAATTTGCTATAATTGCTTTAGAGCCCCCTCTCTATGCTCAGCCCGTTGTCTGTAGGTCTAGGGGGGGTGTTGGTCTGTCTGCATGCATATTTCTGAGCAATTTCTCATGTCTGCTGAGCTTAAAACTAAAGTTGGTGTGAAGTAAGAATGGGCATTTTAAGCAAAAGCACTCTTGAAATTTGTTGATAATTACTTAAATTTTCTTCAAATAATTCCTTCTATCCCGAGTTCTTTATATATTTTCATTTTCACCGGTTTAAAGGGGACATTTCAATGCAAAATCCACTTTTTTAGCCATTACATGCATTTTGTTGCGAACTAGGAGTCTCTAGGAGTGTAGGAAAGTTTAATTTAGTCTCTCCAGGTGCTGCATAAATAACTTTAGATTCTTTTTGAGCCATATTTTGCAACCTGTTAAGTTATTTTCTATTTTTTTTCTGATGTTTCCTGAACTATTATGTCAAAATATTTGCGATGCAATGGTCAAATAAGCACTGGACTTACCAAGTACAATTTTGCCATCTTCACTCTCTGACTCCAACATGTAAGCCTGGATGAAGTTTTCCCTTGTTGACATCTTTTAATTAATTTGTGAAAAAAACAAGAAAGGTTTTGCGCTGCTATAAGTCTTAAACCCCTTTATCCAACTGGAGACAGTCTCAAAATTAGTTGATCTGAGACACACCTCAGAAACGGGGTGAAAGAGAGGATTGTGGAGTTACAATAAGGAGGAATTCAGACCAAAACATCACAGTTCCACTTTATATAGACCCTGACTGAATGATTTAAATATGAAAAAAGAAGGACTTAAAAGCTGGACTTGTCTTCTTTAGTGAATTAATTAGCAGGCATGTTTGCAGAAATTCTGACAGTATCGCTGAGTGTCCTGAGAGCATAGTTTCCACTTAATCTTTTCAAAATAAGGGAATACGCCAGGTTGTTTACCTTTTTGTTTTTTTATTTATGGGGGATGGGGAGAGGAGAGCAGTAGATTTTATATATAAAAAAGCACCCTGATCACTACCAGGTACCTGTATACAAAAAGACTGCCCTAACAGCTGCACTTTTTGTAAAACTAGTCTTACTTCACTTTCAATAAATCACTACCCATCCCTTGGTTGAAGAAGGTGTAAAACATTCATGTCCACCAAAAACAGTAATTAGTTTGACAAATATTCATTTATCAGTAATGATAAAAAAATACCACAGAGCAGTTAAGTTGAGGAAAACCAGTTAGCGTGTTGAGGATGTGAGGCTGGCAGGGGGTGCTGGGCAGGTGTTGGGACTCCTTGGGGAGCTGGAGGTCACATTACCATACAAAAGCCACTCTGCTGGGTAACCTTTCCAGGCCCTGCTCCCTAGCCAGGGGGGCTGCGGTCACACACTGGCACTGCCACAAGTGCCTTGCCACAAATCCTGACAAACAGCCCACACACACACATGCAAACAAATATACACAGATCTCTCATATACCCCCAAATACCCCCTGCGTTCTTCATGACAGAAACATTGCTTGTACAGTGACTTGAAATATTTGCACTCGGGGAACATAAATCACGAGGGACAGCTCTAAAGCAAAACAAATACTATGATATGGTCCATTGCCATCATAATGCACACTAAAGGGAAAGGCATTCATGTGGAATTTAGATCCAAAGCCTAACATTTTATCTCCACCAGCAGTCTTTTGCACAAATCAGCTCCTTTTCTCTCCTCCTCCTCCCCTCCCTAAATCCCCACAAAAGCAAGGCTGTTGTCATTTAAGCCCCACTCTATTTACAACTCGGATGTGCCTTAGATGTGTGCGAGACAACAGTGAGGAATGGGAGCAGCGTACTGGATATGAGTAGCACAGGGGAGACAAGAGATAGACATTGACTTTGCCTGGAAGCATGCAGCGCTTCCCCTGGTAGAGAGGAAGAGGAACTGGGGCGAGAAAGAAAGATTGAGAGTGGTGGGGAGGCGCTTGGTGGGCAGCTGCGGAGTTAATGTCGATCAAATGGTGGGGGCCGGGCTCAGAGGATGGGTGGTGGTATTGATGGACAGCAGCATCAACAGGGATTTAGCCAGCTATTAGAGGGTTACGTTTGGAGCCTGATATTTATTTATTTATTACTTATTCCGGGACGCGAAGGAGGGAGAAGTTTTCGCCGAATGGTGGACACACCGAGGCGCGGCATAATCTAAAATATTTTCCGTCGAGCTGATTTTGAGTGGCAGGTCATAGGGACGGGAAAAACATGTGTGCGAGAGGGTGTGTGCATGTGTTACCCCCACAGGTAACACATGCGCACCATGTAATTATACTCATTACACGGCAGGCTGTGGATCTGCATGATATGCTAGTAGACGGCAGAAAAAATATCTGGATTGTTGACAGCCTAGTGGCGCAGTAGCTGTGACAGTCAACTACATTGTTTATGCTGCAATTACCAAGACTGAATTCAATCAGTCAGGCCAATACACTTTTTTATTGCAATTATGCAAAAGACCTAACAGCTCTCTGCGTGGTGAGACGTGATGTGCAGTAGCTTATATTGATTACTTTATTTGTAAAATTAAGCCTTTAAGAAGTTCCTGTCACTCAGCCTCTACTGCATCCTGTATCACAAGCAAGCACTGCACCCTCCTGAAAATAATAACTCTTAATATAATTGATGTAATATGCCACACGCAACAATAAGGTATAACATCTAATCACGTTAAGTAGTCATTGCCAAGCTGTAATTAAACTGTTTGAGACAAGTGATTACCAACCCTGATAGAGAATGTGAATTTTTAATAGGACTGTTATGAAAACACTAATACCCCATAGCTCTAATTGCGAGGCATTTTTTACTTCTTCTGATTGCCTTGTATGCGTTATCATCACATTGACCACAACATGCAGGCAAACCACACGGATGCGGCAACACAAATCCCCTGCTCTCGCTTTGTTATGCTCCGCTACACATTGTAATGTTAACAGCGGGGCCCTGCAGTCTGACTGGGCTAATGGTGTGCCATCCCGTCAGGTCACGCGCCCAACCAGAACATGCAGAGAGATTGTTCACATCAAGCCCGTTGGCAAATTTGCCAACACGCGAGCAGCTTTGAAATTATGCTAAAGTTGTTTAAATACTACTATATGCTCACTGCCTAATGAACGGCCCGCCCCTCCTTCCTTGCCTGTAGCCTATTTATTGGGATGAGTGTCTGTTTTTTTTTTTTTTTTTTTACAACAATCGAATTAGCTGTCACAGCTTGAACATGAGTGAAAATGAAGGAGGGTCAAAAGAGACATGGCTAGACTATTTTATGTACTGTGAATGTAGAATGATGTTCTTCCGGAATGCTCTTATTTAGGTTGTGGGGAAAAACTGAATTCACTTTATAGCTGTCAGATTTAAGATATTAATATTTTATGTGGTGGCAGCTGGAACATTTAATGGCAATCAATAGATCACAGCAGGGGAAGGTATTTTTCACAACGTGATCTGTGATCTGACAGACATTTTCCTTTCACTCTCCTAATTAATTTCGTCAGACACCCACAGAGACTTGCCATGCTGTTGGTCTGCTCACCGACCAGAGCTCCGGCTCTTTTGTCTGTAATGCCCCAGTTTTTTTTTTTCAGAGACACACTGTACAGCAGCTTTGGGTTTTCATTTCCTCCTGCCCTAATGAAGGTGTTGGTGCAGCTGATGGACATGTAGCCTCCACTTTTCACCTCTGCTACACGCCCTTCTTCTTAGGGTTACGGTAGTTTTGATGAGTGCCGCCCTATGAAATTGTTCACATTTCTAATCATCATTGAGTTCATTTTTCCCCCTCTTTGATAAGAAAAATCTGCCAGGTTAGGTTAGGTTAGGTTAGGTTAGGTTAGGTTAGGTTAGGTTAGGTTAGGTTAGGTTAGGTTAGGTTAGGTTTGGACTTTTACGTAATTTTGTGAAATATACCTTCCTGAAGAAATACCTGAGTTGGTAAACTGAAAATTGAGGACAATATTCACACCATGTATTGTCTTTATTGTGAAATAAATATGTTCAGACATATTGTTCTTACTAATAATTTGCCTAAAAGTAGTTTACGGTATTTTTAAATTTTTTCTGTGTCTTGTCTCCATGAAATTAACTCTACAGTTAGTGACAAATTACAAGTTGGGACCAAAACAGGTATTAGTCTGTCCCTCCTCAAAATAAACTGAGCTTAGTTTAAAACTGGCACAAAAGGTGATATTATTTCTGCTGTTTTTCTTTTTTATTATTATTACAGATTAGGTACTCGCAATAGCTCATAAATTTTGACTTTTATTCCATTTTACACATCAGTTGCACCTTATTGGCTTAAAAAAAAGACATCCTTGTGAAGCTAATTTGGTAATTCACACAAAGCAAACAGAGCAGGCTCAGTGCAACAGTGGTATGTGTTTACAAGCAAAGAGCAGATATTGTTGAATGGAGCTGAGTAAAAACAGCATGGTTAATTAGAGCAGCGGTTTCCAAAGTTGGGGTCAGGACCCCTCTGTCGGTTGTAAAGCACCAAGTTGATGGTCTTGAGATGTTTTTTTAAGGATCAAATTAAATTTAAAAACAAACGCTAATAGCTTTTTTGCAAAGAAATATTGCCAGAGATAAAAACAATAGTCCTCAATGGATTAAAATATTATGTGTTTTTTTAGGCTGTTTGTTTTGTGATAATACTGTTGTTTAATTGGCTTATTAGCAATGTTTGTATTCTTCTGTCAGCGACAGTCGAGGCAGGAAGTCTCTGTTACTGTCATTTTGTGGTCTGAAAATGAAACCACTAGATTAAATGTGCCAACCCACCCCACCTCCACACTAATTTGTATCTATAACTACCTCCTGTCTTTTATCAACTCAGAGGTGTGTTAACAGTGGATCAGCTTGGACCCCTTTGAATCAGTGAGCTCTGTTGATGACAAGAAGGCATTGAAACTGCTCCTTTAAAACCCTTCTAAGACACAATTAAAAACAGTCCCAAACATAAAATTTAGCATTTGTGAAGCTTTACACAGCAAGCACATATTAGGCTGTGCGTATATTGTGGTCCAGTTTGTGGCAGTTTCTCTACCAAAGAGGAGAGACACACTTCAGCAGGCCTAATTTGCCTATTCTACCCTTTACTTTTAGACCTGAGTGGAAATGCAACAGACCCTGAGCGGAAATGATTTCTTTAAAAAATAATTAAAAAGTACCTGGGGCATTAAGTTCTGGGCACCCTCTAGGTGCGTTTTGACCAAAAGCATTTCACCCATGAGTTTTTTTTACATTTCCACCGTGATTTGAGGTACAAGTTTGAGGAAATGAAATCATTTGAAGTGTGAAACAACTCGTTGGTGGAGTGTCGAGACGGCAGCATTGGTCAGAGCCGCAGCAGGAATTTGTTTTAACTCAACATTATGGAACGCCACACTGATCTACATAGTTGTAGCCATTATAAGATTGTGTAAAATCCAGAAAAACCTCACTGGTTATTATTTGGCCCTTGGAGATTAATACAATTATCGCCATTGAGCAGATTACGATCAACGTCTTTTATTTTTTCCGGTTGATTTTTTTATTCTTTTTTTTTTTTTGCCACTTGTCAAATAATTTCATGTGTCAGTCAGAAAAGAGTTTGGGGGGTTTTCATGTTAGTTCGGTGGGGTGTGGGTGAGACCAGAGGGTGAATTGAGGTGTTTTTTTCCATGAATCTGTCCATCTTTCCCTGCCTCCCGCTCTAACACGCTGCAACTAAGACAAACATTTTAAAAAGTGCTGTAAATTATTTATCATAACTGATTTTACTGGGTCTACCAACGCAATTTAAAAACTGATGTGTAGCTTGACTTTTGTACATTTGAGACAAAATGGATCAAATTCTTAGTGAGTTTATTTTCTTAATAAAGTGATTTAAACTGGTTATATGACTAGGATGTGTGGTGTCCAGGGACTCCAGAGAGTTAGCCGTCATAATTATCGTTATTGGCTAAATACTGCAATTAATCATGATTTTTTTTTTTTTTTTGCCATTTTTGCCCAACCCTAAGCCATTCTAAAAGCAAAACATACATACAAACTTCTCCAGGAGCTTGCTTACTTGTAATTTTCACAGCTTCTAAAAGCTCAAGCAAATTACCTTTCCACTACAAAGGAGCCAGCTTTGGTTCTTTTGAAGTTCTACATAGTTTACGTTGCCTTTCTCAGGCCAGAAATTTAGAAAGTAATTTTTTCAACATTGCATAGCATTAATAGCTATTTTTGTTAGAATTATGTAAAAAAAGACACTATGAACATTTGAACAAGGTGAAAATTATATTTTTAGTGTAGGGAGACATTAAATAAGAAATACAAAAGAGCATATTTTGTCACAAGTAATTTTAAGGAAAAAAATAAAACATGAATGATTTTTGAATCTTTTAAGCTCACAAGATGTAGGCAGCTGCCCGGGGATCTCTTCTCAGTTGCACAGACATCACTGGACCCCATGTGGAGAACAATTGCAAAGAAATCTTTTTAGGTGCAGATTCTTCTTTAAAAAAAAACAAAAACATTTATTTAACTCACGATTTGACATGATGTTGAGGGAGGGGATATATTTCTTTACATTTTGCTGTACCTTGCAAAAATGAATTTTACTTTAGGATCCAGTTAATGTTTTCCCACGTAGTTTATGAATCAAACAGCCTGCAGGTAAGTACCAGTGTTAGTCACAAAATAATTCATTTATACCAGGAGCACTGAGTTCCCCTCGTTGAGTTATTGGTTTTTTTACAGTTGCTTTGGAAATAGTTGTTTTGTATATTGGTTTTATTTAAAAGGTCATTTTACATTATATTTATAAATGTTTAAAAATATTATCATGCATAAATATTGGGTAAGTATTCATAATAACATTACAAGAACCCATAATCAGTAAAATATATCTGTTTGACAGAAGATAATAGACATATTATTATTACTATTATTATTATTATTATTATTATTATTATTATTATTATTATTATTATTATTATTATTATTATTATTATTTATATTATTATTATTTTTTTAAACATCCTACTTCTATCTCGCCTTTTTACAGAACAGCTTCACAAGATGAGCCCTTCTTTTGAATGTTCACAAATCACTGATCAATCCAGCCTCGTCCCGTGACAATGTGAGCTTACACAAATGAAGCCAGCATTGCCGAACAATAGGAATCAAAGAGCGTAATCAGTGGCATTGACACGCAGCATTATGTCCGTAATGTGTGTTGGACGTCTCCCGTTCTAATTCTTACAGCCGGCTGGTCGCACGGACTGTCTGTCATCACAGCATCACAATGCCAGCTTACCCTTATGCACATCGACTGTTACTGCTCTGTGACTACCTCACTTAGCAGCTCAGAGGAATAACAGCAGTGGGTTAACTTCAGCCCCTCAGGCCTGTCCATTTGCACCAAAATGGGAAGAAGGCATCTCAAACTTGACTTAAGTCTTTTTACATGATTAGGTCAGAGCTCCTACACAGTTTGAACATTTTTGTTAGTACTTTTCAGGTTAGATATATGAAAACAAAATGCAGTTTTTTTTTTGCAGGTTTTTTTTTTTTTTTTTTCATTTTTATTTTTTTTTATTGCAGATTTTATACTTGTAATGTTTTTAAATTGCAAGAAGAAAAAGCCAAAGTTCCTGTTGTGGTCTTATTTTAGCAGAAACATTTTTAGTTGTGGTATATTGTCATACAATTTAGCTCTGTTTTAATTTAAGGCTCTAAAAATAAATTATATTGATCAAACTTTAGACCTGCTAATATTACAGTGTTTCATGCCATGTTTTTTTGTTTGTTTGTTTCTTTTTGTACTGCAGCCCAGTGTAGGAGGTGACCAACCAGAGCATGTTCTTCATAGACTGTAGTGGTTTTAATGTTTGGGCTTACAGAGTTTTATCAGCTACACATCCACTCTCAAATAAAGCCCTCTGAATGACCACACTGTATGTTGAGCCATTTGATCAGGAAGCCAAAGTTCCTGTTGTGGTCTATGTTTCTACCGATGGGGCAGAGCTGAAGCGTGGGCAGCTAGATTGATTGCGGCGACGGCCAGCAGAGCGAAGGAAGATCAGACATAGAGAGAGGTTCTACTAGATTACACAAAGCTTGAGCTCAGGATTTCCTCGCCTTTTGTTGTAGAACCTGGCTCGTGGAATAGTGGATCAAAGCTTCACTCCCAGCGCCTCGCGTAGCATCATTTACACTTCTGTGAAATCCACACGCTTAGAGAAGTCTATGAAACCTCTCCTGCATTCATTTATGTGGAACTTTGACCAGATACAAAGGTTAGGTGGAGGACAGAAATGGCCTCGCTTTTAGAGCCTCCATTCACAACCCAGCATTTTGAGAATTCACAACCGCTCATTAATTCTATTTCTACTTTGAGTATTGGGTATTTGCTTTCTTCTTTTCGCTCGGGCAAGCTCTCAATTCATTAGCCGATCCACTATGAATGTATTATTCAATGCTAGATTGGCATAGCTGAGAGCCGTGTGTTTACCATAGCTCATGAAATATGTATCTGATGAATGGGTGTAAGCAGGTGCCTGATATAGTCATGATGAGGCTTCTGTGGCGGCCACAACCAGTCACTCAAGGACAATCCCTTATAGATGTTGTTCTTGTGTCGATTGTCTTACATGAAAGCTGCAGTGTGCAGTGCAGATAAAAACATTTTAGCTCAGGGCACAATTCTGTATCACAGATAACATTTTCTACCTGCTGAGAGATGAGTATTACACCGATTTCAATGCAAAAAAAAACTACTTAATTGATTGCAGATTATGGAAATACTTATTACAAGCAAAAACACATCAACCAGTAGAATTATCACATTTGTTAAAGTATTAGCGAGGCCAGGACATTCATAAAGAGTTGTTTGTTAGATGTCAACTGCTGTAATTATTACAGAGCTGGGCATGACTGAAATTATATTGAGTGGTCTAATGGTGTCTATGGAGAGAAGGAGGGAGGGCAAAAAAGCAGAAAGAGGGTCTTTTTTTTCCATCCAAATGAAGTGGCTCACCACAAAGATGAATGATTGCTTTCTCTGCGCACTCCTGGGCTCATAGGTTGATTTAATTGAGTTAAATTAAACCTAAGCCAGGTAGAAATGGAGACAGAGAGAAAATCTATGCTGTCGATCTATAACAGCCTTTAGGGCTTCGATCTGGATAACGTAGATTATTTTCCTGTCTGGTCACAGTTACACTTCATTCGTGTCCATGGAGTTCTTTCGTTATATTTTGTTTACATGAAGCTTGATAGGAAGTTACCTGTAATATAAAGGACAGAAAGCATGTTTTTTTATGTACAACTTATGGTAAAGGGGACATTTTGTAATTGTTAAATACATACCTGGAGTTTCTAGGAGTGCAGAAAAGTTCAATTTAGTCTCTTCTGGTGCTGCGTAGATATCTTTCTATTCTGTTTGGATCATATTTTTCTATCTGTTCAGTTTTATCAACTTTTTTATTCAGTTTTCTGAACTGTAACGTCACAGCATTTGCGATGGAACTGTTAAATAATGTCTGGACTTACCAACTACAATTTGGTGGTCTCCAAATAAAAATGTTTCTGCACCGCTATATAGTCATAAATCCCTTTATCAAAGTACAATGGACCGGTCTGGAAGATCAGAGGGGGTTGATACACTTTAAAGAGACAGCGTCAAAACGGGTTGATCTGAGACCTCTGAAAAGAGGTGAAAGAGGGGCTTGTGGAGTTACAATGAGGAATTCAGACTAAAGTATTGCAGTTCCTCTTTATATAGATCCCAACTAAATGATTTAAATGTGAAAAAATAAGGATTTATAAGCATGGTGTCTACTTAAGACATATTTTTTAGTTTTCTAATAAAACGTCATTTAAATCAAAACGGGATCAATAAAAAATCTGTAGCACAAAATATACTTGTATAAAAAAAGGCTCTGAAAATACATGCTGTAATGTTTTGGCACCCCAGTAGAGACACTCCTGTGGAGCAGCTTCTGCCATACAGTGCATCTGCTATAAATATAGCCTGCTGACTGTAAAGTAATTTCATTGACGTAGATGCCTAATATGGTAAATGCATCACTTCCCGCATATGCCGAGAAGAAGCACTGCCCGACAGGCCTGGATGTAACAACTCAAGACAAACGTGATTACAGACAAATCATGGAAACAATTTATAATATAGCTGCAATAAAAAAACAGCTGAGGTTCATGTTTATGCTTTCTGGGCCTTAATGCATGCTTGTAAAACCGGCAATCTGTACTGTACAGTATGTCAGTGACGAAGTTATTTACTCCTGCCAAATGGGTTATGAGGACCCAAGCAAATCATCCAATAGTGTTAAATAGGAGTTTTTAAAAAAAGGCATGCAATAATTCAGCGATCAGCAGATGATTGGGGGCATATGTTCCTGCCTGCCAACAGACATGAGGACTAGCTGCCAAATTAGCCTTAAAAGGAAGCCTGAGCAAAGGGGCTTATCTCAATGTGTTGGTCTTTCTCTGCTCCACCACGTCTCACCATATGTACACAGAAGCAGGGGCATGATCTCATACATCTTTCTTGGTTTGTATTTGTCTTGCTGTCTTTATTGTGGTGGCTGTGCTCTGTGAGCTTGTCGCCTCCCTCCCCTCCCCTCTCTCTCTCTCTCTCTCCTTTCCACTCCGTCTCACCACTCCTTCAGCCTTTTGCTCTCTCCTGTTACCCCACTTTTCCCCCCTTTTTTTGTGGTTTCATAACAGGGCTGTCATCTCTTAAGAAATCACCTCTTGTTCCTGACAAATCCAGGATGGCACACTGACTCTTCGAATGCTGTGATTAGCTAACATTGTTTGAGCTTTCCTTCGAGTAAAGCTGCTTAGGGCAGCAGATAAAGCCATGCTGTTTATTTATCTGCTACATTTCAATCCTTCTTTGTGTCATGACAGCGGAGATGATACGAGGAGAAGAGGGCAAGGTGATCTTATCCCACTATATTAATTTGAAGTTGGAGCGGGAGTGTTGTTTGTTGGATGTGAATGGGAAGCTGTACAACAAAGTGGGCAGGAGCACTACCTGCACGAGCCCTTGATCAAACAAAATATTATACAACTGACGCTGAATTATTCTTTGTACCAGGGTTATTTTTGCTTTGATGTAGAGTCAGAGACTGCATGTATCTTATTAAATAATAAAAGCAAACTGCAGCATTCAGTGGAGGTGTCATCTAGAGGGTTTTGAACAGATGTGGCTTCTTGTTGCATACTATAGCATACTATGACTGTCGGTCATATGAGTGGTCAGTCTCATCTTGGCTGAAGTGCGGTTCTGTGCCGCCATCGACTGTGGCCTCGAGT
>JAUBOC010000030.1:2334673-2354892 GCA_032275365.1 Anablepsoides cearensis | reverse complement strand
GTGTGTGTGTGTGTGTGTGTGTGTGTGTGTGTGTGTGTGTGTGTGTGTGTGTGTGTGTGTGTGTGTGTGTGTATGGCCATCAAAACACAGAGGAGAGCATTGCAATCCACTTGTGTTCAGAAGTCTAAGACCATCTTGTCTCTGTGTCTTTGTGTTAAAAAGAGGGGTTAAGCTTTTATCCTATAAATATGGCATGAAAATCCCTCTGTCAACCACACGTTCATTCTAAGGCCTGCATTAACATAAAAATGGGGGCTTGTTATACAGTGAGATTTCAATAAAAAGAACACAAAATGCATTTAATGAAATTCAGATGCTGGGCCTTAGCTCCCTGGATCTCATTAAATGAGCTTTGTGCTGTTTTTCCATCTTCTCTTTGTAGAGGAGGTCCTTGAGTGCCCTTAATAATGTGGCAGATTTCATCATATCCCTGATTTAAAGAGGACAATGTCTGCCTCGTTCTCTTGTTCTCTTGCGAACCGAAGCCAATCTCTCCACAGATGTACTCGAATAGTTTCTGAATCTGGCTCGTGATGATACTCCATCTTTTGGTGCCTTTTCTTTTACTTACTGAAGTTTTGTTTAAAGGGCCCCTCTACTAACTCTTTCTTCCCTGTTTTCTCCCCTCCCCCCCTCTGTTTCTCTCTCTACATAGGATTTGGTTTCATAACTTTTGAGAGTGAAGACATCGTAGAGAAAGTCTGTGAAATTCATTTTCATGAAATCAATAACAAAATGGTAAGTCCAACCATTTTTTTTCCCAATTCCAGGTGGATGTTGAAGGATTAATATTTGATTTGTTCTTTTCCGTACCATTAATAGCTGACCATGTGTGTATAGTGTGTGTGTGCATAACACCCACACACCCCTTCACTATGTGGGGCTCTGGGTCTCAGGGATGGGAAAGCAGTGGTGTGTACTGCCCACAAACCGTGAAATTGTGTGGCTGAGTTCTGCCTGTCAAGGCTGAGGGACGAGAGCGTGGAGCCCGTCCCGCTCCTCCCGAATCCCCCAGCCGCGCACTCACTTCAACACACTCACAGGTGGAGATGTCCACGGGTGCAGTGTGGGGAAGCTACTGGCAGAGGCCGAGTTCATTAGTCAGGGATTAACACCTTCCGCCGAGTGCCAGTGACGCCAGTTTTATTTACACCGGTTCCGCGGTCCTTTCAGGGCGCCACGGAGTTCGGTCGCAGTTTCTGAAGTTGCCATGCGACGTGTGATTAATTGACAAGGTCCGCCCTCGGTGTAGCGAGTGTGACATTAGGCCCTCCTTCACCCACTTCCACCCTACGGGTCTCTTGAGAAATCCTGCATCATTTGAACAGCTTTGTGGGCTGTGATTGACTGGAGGGAATACTTGTCTCTCCGCCGTTCAGTGGGGCTCCTTCACTCTCACTCCCAGTTTTACTGAAACCGACTGACTCTGAGTGACAAGACCACTGTAGGAAAATCATGTTCACCTGGGACCAGACCAGGACACGTATGACTCCCCCGTATGTAGGCCTGTCGTGACGAGCAGTAGATCAAATAATCGCATGATAAGTTAAAATGAGGTTGATAATTTTCATTTGCTTTGGTTCTTTCTTTCTTGTCTCCCTCTTTTCTACTCCTTTGCGTGGTGAGGAGTGAACTCACGTCATGTGTTTGCCAGGTGCATGGCCTCATAACCTCTGTAGCCTGGAAGCCCCGTAAACAGACCTTTAGCCAGAGGAGCATCTTAGGTTTTTCGACGCAGACTTACAGATGGCGATGCCACAGCTCTCAGAGCATCATAACAAACCTTGGAGTCGCTGAAAGATGTTTTCTTTTATACCACTTCAATTTTGTAAATGTTGTGACCACAATTGTGAAACCACTTGGGCAGAGGAGGGTAGCAATGTTTCAATCTATGCTACCAGTCCATCTGTAATTTTACATAAAGTTTGTAAACTCCGCAATTTTTGTTAGCAGCAAGAGGGTGACTGCAGATAGAGTGACTGCAGAGGGTGACTTTGGATAGAGGAGGTGGGAATCAATGTTATGTCTTCAGCAGCTGTTATTTGTTGTTTTTCCTATCCCCAGTCCGGGTTAATTAATAACTTTATTTTAACCAACATAAATTTTGCAAACTTCCGTAAGCTTTGTATATTATATTGTTATAAAGCATTCTCCAAACGATATCATCATTTATTGCAATAATTTCTGAGACAATTTGTTGTCCAGCAAAATGTGTTATTGTGACAGACCTACCTGTCTGTACCCAGCAAACCTCAATGCTGCTTTAAATTGCCTGTGACGTCAAATTTGTGTAATACATATGAATGCATTTTTAGAAAAAGGACATTGATAAAATATTGCAAAAGAAATTTCAAGCCCCTGAGATGAACGGTTGTTGAGATATTTGCCTGTGAATTAACAGGAAGTGATGTCAAAGGGGAATGTCAGCATGTGAACAGAGCGTTAGTACAACCGCCAACAACACAGGCTGTAGAGAAGAATCTGATGTTTCTTAAGATTATTTTGAGTCACTATCAAAGAGAGATGAAGAAGAGTCTGAGTTCAAATAATATTGTTTCAATATTGTTGTTAAAGAGTTCCCCTTTGATGTCACTTCCTGTTTCATTTTTGGCTGAGCCAAGTTCAAAAGAAAATATGCCAATTATGAGACAAAATGGGTTAAATTGTGTGTATTATTCCAACTTTCTTAAATATAAAGATGTTTTCTTTGACTTTTTGTATTTGAAGAATATGCATGTCACAGGCACTTTAAATCCAGTGCTTATAGATAAACCCAGCAGAAATTGTGGCAGATATAACTATGTGCACATGAAATGTTCTGTCAAAACATAGACAAAGCTCAGTGAGAACAAACAAATGTCACCTGTGAATATAGAGCAGATGATTTGCTGATTCTTGCTGCCAAAAAGTCACACTTTAAGGTACCTAAGTAGATGACAAATTTGTTTACAATAAGCTGCGACTTGAGATTTCTTTAAAAAAAACATGTATTTACCCAGACTTTTATTCTCACTGTTTCCTGACACTTTTAATCAAAACAAGGAAAAAATAAATTCAGAAACAGCAGTCTGCTTTTTGGAAGTTCTACAGTTATTTGATAACGACTGGACTGTAAATAGAATTAATTATGAGGCTGAATATGCTGAATAAAAAGTTTAATAACACTAGAATTTATAAAACAGCTTATCTTTCTCTGTGCAGTCCTGTTTTTTGCTGGGATGATTTTTCAAATTAGTATTGAATCAGATTGTAATGAATTGAAAACGATGTACCAACATACCATACATAGCAATAAAATACTTTAGTAACAATGTGACTAACTAACAGACTCTATTATTTGTATTATTTTTTCAATTTTGGAAAAACCTTCACTCTAACAAAAACTTGGAAGAAGAAAAACAAAACCTCTTTCTTTCTCACAGTTCTTTTTACAATCTCTCTCTCTCTCTCTCTCTCTCTCTCTCTCTCTCTCTCTCTCTCTCTACACACACACACACACACACACACACACACACACACACACACACACATATATATATATATATAGGGGTGCAACTATACAGTACAAGTACCCGTATCGAACCGTTCAATACAGTCCTTTAGGTTCAATACACACTTGTATCGAACAATACAGATTTTTTAAAAATATTGTATCAACTTGTCTTCTGAAGATGCTCTTTGTTGAAGGATCAGTAGATCTGTGTTCAACTACTACACCTAGGCTGCGTTGTCGAGCGCAGATCCACTGAGAAACTTGCTGTTTTAGCAACATTTAATTTAAAAACTGTACTTTTGAGGCTAAACAAATATTCATAATTAATTTCAATAAATTACAAGTTAAAAAAAGGCATGGAGATTTCTCTTTTGCATCAAAAAAATATCGAAACATGAGACTAAAGTATCAAACCGAACCGAATCGTGAATCTTCTGTATCGTTGCACCCCTAATATATATATATATATTACCATTCCCAAATATTACGCCCTCTACTTGGTAAATAAATGGGGTGGTGTACACATGTTGCTGAATTTTAGGCACAGAATTAATAAAATAAAAACTGTCCTATTAAAATAAATAAAAAGAAAAAAAATGAAGTGTTTTGAAACCATTATTTAACATTCAAAAAATAATAATAGAAAAAAGCAATAATAGGTAATGACTAATATTAACAAAAGCAATAACTAATAAGTTGATACAATTTGCCAGCCTGATTGGAGAATTAAACGTAATTAACTGCTCAACATGTCTTGAGCTGAAAACAGAAGCTAGCACATTTTCAGTTCAACGAAATGGCAGCAGATTTCAGCCAAAAAACTCAAATGTGATGTTATCAAACAGAATTAGACACATAAAACCTCCTGATTCACATTTATCAGTTTTGGAGGCGCGCGTGGTCAGCTGTGCGGTGTGTTCAGTCAGTCCACTGTTCCCTGTCCAGCTGCTAAAAACATCTGCTCAAGTGGATTTAAACTCACAAATGGTGTTGCTGTTGTGCCAACACAAAAACCCTCAAGAACATTTGGCATTTGCTATTCCACATGTACATCCACAATGTATTCATGTCACATAGAGGTTCTGTTTCTCAGCCCGAGAGAGGGGATTTAAAAAATAGGTCACTGGATGCAGGAACACAGCAGGAGTACACTTACTCTTTTTGATTTTTATGATTTGATTTTCACATCCACTCTTCTTAGATTTGGCAACAGTTTTATTTGAACGCAGCTGCCATTTTTATGCATTTGATCTACAGCAGCTAAAGTTACGATCAATATTAAGTTTGCCAAGAGAGGAAGCGGAAAATCAGCAACTGTTATGGTGGAGGCGCTTCGAGTTTCTTGCACGTTTGACCACGTGTAGCTGTGATTTGATCCATTGTTGTGCATTTTCACATGGACTTCACATCTGCTGCATGACTGGAGAAGCACAGATCCCAGCCTGTAAATGTATTTACAAACACCACACAGGGAAAGACTGAAAGCCATCAAAGAGGCCAAGAAGTCCTAACAGAACATACAAGAATTTCTGTGTGAAAAGAAGGTGCAAAGGTTAGTTTTCTGATGCTTTTGTCACCTGTGTAGCGTCCCTCTTGGCAACACCTACAGCTCCTTAAATGCTTTTGCAAACAGGAAATGAATGTGACCCTCAGAACTTCTACAAGGTGTTGACATCTGGGAATATCTGCCAAGGAGTGAAAAAAAAAATTTGTTTAAAGCATCTTTTTAAGGCACAAAGATGTGTTAACTAAGTCACACGTACATGTAGGAGAGGTTTTCAGTTTCCAAAGCAGCAGCACGTAAAATAAAAAATGTCTCCTGTCTTCATCCTTATGAAGTACCATACAGAAATAGACCTCATCCATCCTGCCCACGAGTGTTATCTGAGATGGTTCGTGAATAATTGATGTGGACAGAAATTCCATCCCACTTGGGAAGGTTGTGGACGTACAGGACACCCCACCTTCTTCTTGCCCTTCCTCTCAACAGCCCCGGCGTGTTGTGGGTCAGTGCCCACTCAGATGTGAGCGGCTGAACCTTTAAGCGACTTGGTGCCACCAAGGCCTCACTCTCAGGAGCACGTCGTCTCCGTCACTGTGAATTCGGCCTCATATATATTTAAAAAGCGAGCGAGAATCTCATAATTTCTTCCCTCAGCAGCATGTCTTTTTTTTTTTTTTTTTTTTTTTTTTTTTTTTTTTTTTTTTTTTTTTTTGCTTAAGCATATGTAGGCTGTGATAAAAGTATTGATCATGCCCTCTGGGGCTCCACGTCATTGTTGAAACATCCTTTAGCCACAGCAGCCGCCATCCTTCTAATAAACTAGTAAATATTTTGGAGTAAAAATCAATAAGCAGAAGACGGCTTGACGGTTTTCAAATACTTGATTTGCACTTTATCACACCTTCACTTACATGAATGTCTACATGATGCTGTTGTGACGAGGAACTCCGTATGACGGCTCAGAAAAAAGTTGTTCCATTTTTCTTTTTTTTTAGCACAAGATAATCTTGGTTTAAAACTTGTGCATGAGTGGTAGGATCTACATCAGGTGTGTCATTTTTTTTTATTTTTTTTTTTCATTTTCATCGAGGGCCACATGAGCATTATGGTGGTTCTCAAAGGGCCAGTTGTAAATAATTAGATGTTTTGTATGTAACTTTAACTAAATATAAAAATATACATTCCTCATTATCAAACAATAACTGAGCTCTATGTGGTATTTCCTGCATAGAAACAGCATTTTAACATGTCTACTTATAAGCACTGAAAAGTACTACTAACTAAATGTAATAATAATATGTAAATGTATATGTAGATAATAAAGAAATACTATTAAAAATAAAAAATAAAAAAATCCCACTAAGAAGTTGGTCATTTCACAGCAAAGTAAAATTAATGGCGGGATTATTTCAGCTGGATAAAGTAGGCTACTGAGCAACTTAAGATGCTTTAGTTTTCTTATCCTTCATTCAATACCAGATGGAGCTTGTCTGATCAGTCCCAAATTCGATGTGCAGATTGACCCAGACCGTACAGCTCGGGTCATCAAGAATTCCCTGGAGTGACTGGAGGAACAAGCAGTCCTGCAACAGATGGTTTGGCCCTCACACAGCCATTATATCAATATCACGGAGCCAGACTGGGATTACGTAAAGAGACCAAAGCAGCTGGGGCCGCCTAAATCCACACAAGAACTGTGACACGTTCTTAAAGATGTTTGCAACAGCCTAAGTGCCAAAAGCTGTGTTGAAGTGGTTCTAGACGTATTTGAGATGTTTTGGAGGCAAAGAGTGGATACATCAAAGGGTTTCTTTGTTTCTGCTAAAATGAAATTGGATGTTATTTTTCACATTACTGCTTTCTAAAATACTTTTAATTTGTGTCACACCTGTTTTTTCTTTTTTGACTTTGCTAAAGAAAAAAAAGGATTTTGCTTAACAAAAAATGCCTAAATTCAAATTATTTCTTGTGCAATGAGCAACACTGGGATGTGTTTGCTCAAATTGTTGCGAATGGAATAAGATATGATTTTCTAATTAAGAAAATAAAAATGAAAGATGTTTTGCAAGTTAGGACCAAAAATAATGTTTTTTTTAGCTGTTATTTTTCAGGATGTGGGGGCTTTTTGTTAACAGTCAGCCCAGCCCTCCTTCCCTTATTGACATCAGATATCTTTTACACCAGCTCTACTTCAGATTGTGCATCATTTTGCTGCAACAGTGATAGTTTAGAAAAGCCCTTAAGCGATTATCTATTTGCACACAAGATATAGGAAATCTGTGGCGACGTGATAGAGCTTTCTCCAAGCAATTTTTTTTTTGCTTCTGATTTTTGCACCTTATTTAGGTGTTTTATGAAAAGTCCACCTACACTCCATCACCACCTGTGCTGGCAGCAATCTTTTTATCATCTGCTGGGAAGTACTTCTTCTGTCACGACATCAGTTTTACACTATGTAATTATTGTGGAGAAAAAAAATCAACCACACAAATATTCATTAAAACAACAGAAAGAAAAAAGCCATGCACGGATGTTTGTTAAATTAGCCTTTACTTTGGTATAATTAATGTGTTGGTTTCTTTTTCTTTTTTTAACAAGACTAGGAGCATCAGAGTTGTAAAATTGAATCAGTGCAAACATAAAAACTTTATATGCATAAAAATCTCGTAAATTTATTAAAAGAAGGAGCCACAAACTCAAGTATCTGTTGTAAATAAATATAAGTAAAACCCACTGTATAATATTTATCATAAGGAACAAAAGCAGCTCATTGATGTGATGATGATATGTTGTGATAAACCAGAGATGACATTAGCAGCATTAGATTCTAGTCAAGGACCCCCTTGCAAACCATAAACAATACAAAATATGTAAAGGAACATGTTCTTTTCTCACTTTTATTCCCTAACACCTGTACCATCCATCATGAGTAAAATCAGCCCCTTTTATCCAAAAAATGTTTTTTTGTTTTTTTTTTCCTTTTTACAAAAATAAAAATATACTTAAGATTTTTTTTCTGGTGTTGACATTCGCTAAATTTGCTTCATTTGATAAAAATAGCATTTAACATCACAGCATGAAAAAAATATTAGAAAATCCAAAAAAAAATTTTTTGCAAAGCTAAATGTTTCTGAAAGAAATCATAACCCTGTTTGATTTTGATTTGTGCTTTTGAATATGGCAAAGTACCACTGTGTCCAAATATGTCCCTGTGACAAAAGATAAAGGTGTTCCTTTTTATAAAAAATATTGATGGTATTTTCGAAAAACCTTAAAATATACTTAAAACTACAAACATACATTGTAAACTCCTTGCATAAACAACAATAAAATATGTAATTGTATTTAAAGTGTTTTTTTTAAATGTGATTTTATGTTTACAATTCATAAACAAATATTTTATTGATAATGTCCTTTATTATGAGTATAAATACTCATTACTTACACAAAAGCTTCTACTTAGATTTATTGTAAAACAAATAAACACCTGTTTTTTGTTGGGGTTTTTTGTAATAAGAATACATTTTGTAATGTAACAGTTTTTACTGAACACACTGGTAACTTCACATGAAAATATCCTTTAAAAAACAAAAACTTTTATTTGCAAAAAGGGCTTTGTTGCATTGCATTTTTACAATGTTGCGATTTGTTAGCATGCAATTTTATAATGTAGCAGAGCAATAAACATTCAACTGAATAGAGCAACCCCATAATGAAGAAATTAGACTTATTGATTAAGTCAAACCTATTATCATAAAATAGTAAATTTTCCAGATTTGGGGATATAATTTAACATTTTCCAGATTTAACCATCTATATAAATCTTTCTTTGATGAGGATTTGTGAAATGTGTCTGTAGGATTGAATAGTTTATCTCTTGTTTACTATAAATAAACAGTGGGTTGACTGAGCTCATCTCAATTGAACTGATTACTCTGAGCATAATCTTTGAGCATCATCTGGGTGTGTTAGTTTAAGGGCTTCTGGTCACCCACATGACATGATTGAGCAAAAAGTAAACATATTGGCTCGAAGCTATAAAGTTTTATTTGTGTGTCTGTGTGGACACACGCTGTATAAATCATCTCTGCTCAGTTTTGCCGACAACCCCAGACTGAACTATGTAAAGGAGATTGCTGCTGAGAAAATTTTAGACCTTTAGCTTGCTGGACATGTCTTTAAAAGATATTTTCCAAAAGCAATTTTTCAATTTCTAACAGTGTTTGAACATCAAGTGGCTAATAAGGAAGTGGCACCACCCTTCAGAGTAGTTTGAGTCTCTGGTGGAGGGCTGCCTTACAAGTCCTGGACTGTAAGTAATTGGATGTTTACCCTTCATTGAAGAAGGAAAAGCTTTGAGGGATGAAGGAAGTGGAAATCCACTTTACACTCTGCTCACCAGGATGTCCCATAAAAGCTCAGTGATGTTCAGATCTGCTGATTGAGGAAGTGATGGAGGCCATTTGACGTCGACCTGATGATCATTGTCCCACTTTTGAATGCTTCTCTCAGTGTGCATGTTGACAATATTATCATGCAATAAAAAAAAGAATGGCAAGAGAAACGTGTTGGTACCACAGGGTGCACATGGCCCTGCGACGACCTCACATCCCTTACCTTTTATCTTCTCTGGGCACACAGAAATATCAGGCGTAACGACTTGTGTGAGATTGGTGGTCATTCAAAGCGTCATATTGCTTTTTTCTAAAACTTCTTCTCATCTTGTCATCGACACCTTTGGTCAGCTGTCTGGTGATTTTACACTGATTATAAATGCAACCCTGATGGAGAGCAAAGCTTGTGTTAATCTGAAAGGATCTGGAATAATGATAAATTTGAGTGGAAAAAAAAGAGAGTAAGATGCTGCCATCAAGTCTGAACTGTCGTCTAGTCACATTTAAAATGATTTTTTTTTTCTTAGATTTCTTATGAATCATTTAGAACATAAAGCTACAGATTCCCTGCCTTCTCTCGTTATTGTGGATTGAAGCAAACAGGATTCGGTTTATATGGATGCTGCCCCAGAAGGTATTAGGTCTTAGGTATATTTTTATTTTGTAAAAAGGTAAAAAAAAGAACTTTTTTTGGATGAAAGGAGCAGATTTTACTAATGATGGGTGGTACAGGTGTCAGTATGAGATACTGAAAGTAAAATAAAAAATACTACATTTTTATGCTATTACATTTTCACTATTATAATATTACAGTTAATGTTTAAAACAAAAAGTTAAAAATTTGTTTTTTAAAAATAGAAATGCATCAATTTATATTACTGCTGATTAAAAGGGGTTATTATGTCATTTCCAGGCATGCAGTTCAATTCTATACCACAATCAAGTAACTATGTTATATTCAGCTGTTATAAAAAAGATTGTATAAAACAAAAATAAATTTGACTTTGCATCATAGCCTATTGAAAGGCCTTGAAATTGGCCTTTGTTGCTTAATGGATTTGTTTTTTTCTTTTCTTTAAGAACTTCTTAGCATTTCTGACACTGCCAAACCTCAAAAAAGTCAATTTTGCATAATACCCCACTTAAATAATATTACATATTAGCTATATAATATATGATAATATTGTTTAATAGTACATTATGAATTTATAGTTGTTTATAAATTTGAGACAAAGAGAGTGAAAGTGAATGTGTTCACTGACTCATGACAGATTTTGAATTTGTCAGCCAGTAATATTTTGTCGATGTAGATTGAAACTGCAATATAATCCTAAGTGTTGAGAATAAATTTAACAAACAGTCTCAACCGAAACAGCAGAGAAGCAGCAGTTTAAAATTACTGTGACTTTCCCCTTCAAACATGAATACAGCTGTACAGAAATTATACAAAAATGCAGAAGTAAAATATGGTAGTAAAATTCCAAATGAAACATGCTTATTGTAGAGAATATTATCAGTGTTTTTGCTCTTTATAAAGCTTGACAAGCTGTTGTTAGCTAGTTAATTAGTCATAATCTGTAGTGACCCTGCTATTAGCTGCTTATATTACTGATAGAAATGTAAACTGTCGTAGCTTGTTGCAAACATTTCTTTCAAAGCAGCATTACCCTAAAAGAAGGGATGGGTGACAGTGTTGGTCTCTAATCTAAAAAAAGGCAAACAGCGTTTTAAATGAGGGGAAAGTTTAATTGCACCGTCACACAGCTGACTGACAGCTCGCAGCAACAGGTGTGGGAGGGGGAGCGCCACTCTAAGCTACGTGCAACCACAGAATACCCAACGTTATCTTTGACATCTCATTAAAAGGAATTTAAACCACATGAAATGTATGACAGCGAAAGGTAGTGGTTTTGACACTTTTTAGTTATCCTAAAAACTGAAACTGGCCCATACCAAGTTAAACCAACTAATTTTCAATTGGCTTTCATTTATCCTGGACAATTTGTTAAATATTGTTAGAAACCCTTTTTTTCTTTTTTTGTTTCCCACCGTAATCTCACACCACCAGGCCTGACATGGGGCAGTCAGAGCTTTGACAGTCCCTAACTATTCTCTGTGTGTTTTGACTGTTCAGCTGGGAGTGGGAGCTGGAGTAAATGAATCACACCGTTTCCTTTCTTCAGTCTGCCAGTCGACTGATGGAATCCATTCACTGCTGAAGCTAATAGCAGCTGTACGCCTCCCCCCTCTGCGCACACACACACACACACCACACCCACAACACTCGTCCCTGAAGGACAGTCACTGCCAGTCCATCCCGCCTACACGGCTCCGTTATACCTACAAGGTTAATATAGATGGGAAATGTATTGAAAAGGTCATAACTGGCGTGCTTCTCCACTCCGTAGCGCTGATTTTGTACACTCAAAACAAAGAGAGTTGTTTGTTTTTATTCTTCATCTGTGGGCTGTGATTACACTGATCATGTAGCTGCCTCATTGGTGTTTGTGTGTGTCTGTGTAATAATTTCTGTATCAGGCCTTTTTTGTTTGTTAACATAGAAAAACACAAAATACCAATTATATAACCAGAGCAGTATGGGAACAGAATAATCCAAAATGCATATTGGCTTATGATTTATTTCTGTTTACTTCAGACTGAGCATAATTGAGTA
The DNA here is from genome assembly GCA_032275365.1 of Anablepsoides cearensis. Classification (NCBI taxonomy): domain Eukaryota; kingdom Metazoa; phylum Chordata; class Actinopteri; order Cyprinodontiformes; family Rivulidae; genus Anablepsoides; species Anablepsoides cearensis. The sequence goes on along the minus strand of JAUBOC010000030.1, from coordinate 2,342,827 downwards.
AAAAGTGAAGTCCCTGAATACCAAAAAATTCCAAAACACTTTTTTGTGATGCCCTTAAATAAAAAAGATAAATCTAATTAGAGATTTATTTGGATGTACAGTATTTTTGTTGTTTTTTTTTCCATCATGCCCGACTTTCTCAGCAGAGAAGCAAAACTACTGCTGACATCTATATGTCAACATCTGTCCTCTTATAACACACACTGGTTTCAGGCCGCTGCCTGCTGCCAGTTTGGATTATTTTATACCCTTGTTGCTGGGACATGATCTAAAACCTGCTTCAGTTGCATTATATGCACTCAAGTCCAAACAAAATTGTTGTTCTAATAAACATTTTGCATTCCAGAATATGTTTTACAGCTAATAAATTATGGAAATTTCTTAATATCACTTTATAAGATGATTTATTGCTGTTTTTAAAATATTATGGTATCAATGAAGGTATTAGGTTTTTTTTTTTTTCTTAAAGCCACTTCAGTAGAAAACAGAAGTTTATATTTGTATAATGAAGGTATTAGTTAAGCACAGAATGAATCTTTTCTGCAGAAGTCATAACTTGTACAGACTAAGGCAGGGGTGGGGGGATTGTGTATTTTCCAGGCACATAGTTCAATTCGATACCACAATTGAGTAACTATGTTTCCTTCAGATTTTATGAAAATAAAGAATATATCAAAAATTAATTGGACTTTGCATCACAACCTATCTAAAAGCCTTAAAGGGGGGACAAATGATGTGAAGCACATCTTTTTGATTTAAAGAAACAGCCTCAAAACGAGTTGACCTCAGAAAGGGGTGAAAGAGGGGCTTGTGGAGTCACAATAAGGAGGAATTCAGACCAAAGCTTTGCAGTTCCTCTTCATATAAACCCCAACTGAATGGTTTAAATGTGACAAAGAATGATTTAAAACATTATATGTCTCCTTTAAAGTTTCCCGACAAAGTCAAGACAGAGTTCCAGTTTGTTCCTTTTTCAGCACAGTACAATGGTGCCGAAACGCCTCCTTGATCATTAAATTGTGGATTAAGAAACGGTGCGTTTCACAACACGAAATTGCGCTGCCTTTATAAATTCAAGTTAAACTTGTCATTTTCTGTGAAACGGTTTCCGACAGAACCTGTACAGTCAAGTGTTCAGAAAGCAGAAGGTTCATTCTGTAAAAACTTTCCACTTGGCAAAATTTGAATCTCTGGCCTCACAGTCGCTGAACCTTTTGTAGTTTCTCATTGACAGGCGCTGAATTGTTTCAGTGTCCTCTCTTTTCCTTTTTTTTTCTTTGACTTAGCTCGCTGTTGAAAGCAGCTGCCTCGCTCGCTCGCTTCACACATGTCTGTGTATCTGAAGCAGGTGAACACCCACACGCTCACACCACCATAGATCCTGGCTTCTGACTGGTTTTAAATCCAAGACAAGGAGCCCTCGCTCTGAATATCAAAGACTCGTATCTGAAAGCATGTAGGCATGACTCACACACGGCTCTGTCTTACTCCCAGCAGGCTACCTGAGCGTCCAACTAGCTAAGAAGTGGCAGGGTTAGTGGAGGACGCTGATCAGACAGTAGTATGTCTGCTGTGTGTGTGTGTTGGTGCGTGTGTGGGCTGGGAGTGGGGGGTGACTTCGCTGTATTTGTCACCCAGCCATGTGAACATATGAAAATCCCAGCAGTGTGCTGAGATTTCTAACACACCCATTTGTCCCAGCCGGCTCCTACTTCCATGCCGGGGGTCATCCTCTGATGCTGAGAGTGCCTGCGCTCTCCCCAGCACAATGTCAAACCACACCAGGCGAGCGAGGAGGCCAGAGCAGCTGTGACAGCTACAAAGTGGCTGAGGGAACTGTGTACTTTACTTGGTTTGCTTCGAATAAAAGGCCCGCTAACAGCAACAAATCACAGCTTTGCAGCACAGCAACTCTCCCTCTGTGAGAGAAACCCTTTCTTTTTCATTTGTGTTACCTTTTTACATGTCTTGTTCTCTGTTGGAAATAGTATACCAAGCTTGTCACACTATTGATTAGCCGCGTAAAACCTCTCAAGACATGAAGTATGTTTCTTCCGTTTGGCCACTCGCAGTTGGGTCTACATCTCTGCGTGGACGTGTGTGAATAATAATGTTCACCGCTGGCCTGTCAGAGTTGTCGGGCCTATTTATATGGGTGCCAGGCTATACCTTAGTTGAGGTGCACGCTGCACCGGCGCAGCGGTCTGTCTTGTGCAGCAGGCCGGGATGACATGTGAATCGCAGCAGCCGAGAAAGCCCCGCTTAAGTGGAGGCAGTGGGGAGAAGAAGGCAAGAGCCAGGAGGCAAACAGACAAACAGATGGACAGGCTGATGCCAAGCAGGCAGTGGAGCAAATAGATTGTGCAGCATGGTGAACGGACTGAGCCCACCAAAAAAAAAAAAAAAAAAAACAACCAAGATATACAAAACCGTGCCACCCCCTTTTTGTCAGCCGCTCGGGTTTCGCCATGATTCCTAGAGATCGGACAGATAAATAGCACTCTCATCTTCCTCTTTCCCCTCATCTGCCCCTGTCACATCCCTCATTTGATATGTGTTATGTCGGCGGAGGGGATGTCAGTCGTGCGAGATGGGAAATGAACAAACCTGTATGTGTGAGAACCAGAGTGAGAGAAATAAATGCAGGGAACGGATGAGAGCTGCAGGTGGAATTAGACTGTGGGGGACGCTGGGGACCTCACTCAGCCCTGCAACAACAGACAAAAGCAAAATAGAACTTTTTGCATTTTGTTTTGAAATGCACCCATTTTTCTTACTTTCAGATTCAAGAATGCACACCAAAACTGGAATTAATTTGTTTGGAAAATGTCATTATTGCTTTCATAATCCTCCATTTTTGAATCTATTAAAATACCCTTTTATTAAGAGGACCAAGCTTCTCCACACCTTGATGTCTTTAAAAAAAAACTCTTAAAATATTTAGCTTGTATTTCCCTGAGGCCCTGGGCACATGCTCACTGGAGCAACAATATTTGCTTTATTAGAAGAGGAGCATGACTGTAAGTTTTCCTTGGAGTCTTCCCTTCTAAAATATAAGGAGCTAAGGATTGACTTAGTCTGTTTTCCTCTGTGAAAAAAAAACATCTAGCTGTGTGCAAGACAAACAGAAAACCCTGTTAAGAGCTGAGACAGCCCTGTCAGATCTGTCTGGTTGTGTACCTACACAGTCTAATGGTTTGTCTTTCTTTGTGCATGTGTGTGTGTGTGTGTTTGTTTGTTTACATAGGTAGAATGTAAGAAGGCCCAGCCCAAGGAGGTGATGTTCCCACCAGGCACACGAGGGCGAGCCAGGGGTCTGCCCTACACCATGGATGCCTTCATGCTGGGGATGGGCATGCTGAGTGAGTTACGTTCAGATCCAAAGCCACACAACGATCCATGTGCTGCAGAGGCAGAGCTGCTCGAAGCTCTTATCAAGTAGCAGCTACTACATAGTTATTTTAGGAGCGACTGGTTTTCCGCCGGCTTCAGAATTTGCAGAAAGGTGTCAGACACCACGCCGCTCGGGCATCAATTTCTACCTGCTACCAAAACAACCTGAGTAAACTCTTGTCTAGGAAGCCCCATTAGGTGGTTGCTGCCCCTAATTAGGTTGCTTCAAGATGTGCCGCCAGTGGCCACTGCGCTCTATTTCTGGTTGAGTCTGGTACAGGCAGCCCCTGGGCATATAGGAGCAGACCAGCACATTAGCAGGCTAAATGAAGAGGAAAATTGGTGTAATGTCATATTAAGGATTCATCACTGTGCCCCCCTTAATGGGTAATGAAGGAGACACACATGTCAGAGAGAGATCTCATCTACAGGGACCTCAACTGTTGGCCCACCCCTCTTCATTACCATCGAGCCCAAGCCTGTGTCCCTTTTTATTTAACACTATTGCACTCTCTGCCTCCCTGCCCCCCCTCCTGCTCAACCCCCATCTATCCGGCTATCTATCTATCTGTCTGGAATCCAGCCATCTATTTTGTCTCTCACATTCCATATGCATATAATTTGATTGTATAGGGAAAAAAACGAATGGAGTTGCAATCACTTCAAGCATATTTTCCCATATAAAGAAAAAAACACCTGATTGAAAAGTAAACCTATAAGGTGGCACCATTTAGCATTTTTATATTTACAAATATAGTTAAAGCAGCTTTTTTAATTTTTCCTTTTATAATGTTCTCTTTATTGCCTAAATCACAGATCCTCTCGTCTACAAAAAGCACCACAAAACACACAATAGAATATAAATCAACACAGCAGCAGTAAACATAATCAGACATATAAACTACCTCATGAATGAGCAACAAAACAAATAAATGCATTATGATTACAGCAGTAATATTCTATACCTGCATTAGCATAATGAGTCTATAGGGCAAACTAGTAAAAGCAATCAAATCTAATAAATAATATGTATCCCGTTTTGCATTTAAATAAAGCTTAGTCTATCCTTTCTTTTAATTTTTTTTATTTGTTTCAAAATGTGTCAGCTAAAGTTCTGTACCTCTGTATCATGACTTGCTGCCAAAAATCCAAAGAGCAAAAACTGGTATGTTTCAAACAAATACAGTGCTGTTTGAAATAAGTTTTGAGCACAATGGAATATATTTTTATCCAAGACAACAAACTAAATTAATGATTTGGTCATTTAATAAGACTAAATATTTACTACCTAATTAGAAATAACAACAAGCAGGTTTTCTGTTAGGATTACTATTTTTTTTTCTTTCAGATGCAAAGGGAAAAAAAAGGATTACTAAAAATTTTCATAAAACATGACTCAAAACACATAAAATGAAGCTTAATGCAAGATTAAAAACTAACAGGCAGCAAATGTGTTTAACAAGTTTTAAGTAACACAGCATCAAGTGGCAAATTCCATTATCTACATTGTGAACAATAAAGCATAAGCTAACCTTTTCACCAAAGGGTCTCTCATAACTGATTTACGCATTGAAAAAATATAAACTCTTCCTGACATTCACCTGCTGCTGTAAACAATCACCGTCGTAACAACCGTCAAGACAGTAAAATATCTTATCTGTAATGAGAATTTAAAAACAGATGGACTGAAGTCATTTAAAATAAAATGTTGACCGACCCTGAATGTGCACACAAATTTGCGCTTTAGTCACACTGTATTCAAACCTCATGTTCAATTTGTTTTTGGGAATATGTGTTGATTCAGACGGTCAGGCTGAAACAAACTGTGCTGTGATGAAATTATGTCACCAAGGATGTCTAACACGGGCATAGGCTGTATAGGCAAATGATACGGGGGCCGTCCGTCTAGGGGGCGCCACAAATAGGAGATGAGAAAAATAAAAAGTATAAGAAAGAATCATGGGATGCAGTCAAGAGTAACTACTCAGTGTATGAATAAAAAACAAAATATTGAGAGTGGAAGTCTGAGTTATTATCTCTCATATAGTTCAGGTTAAAGTCACGATGGTTTTTCAGTGTTTTACCATCATAAAATGACGATTTTATGTTGCTTTATTATTAATTTGTATTAAATTTTCTTCAAATTGTGGGAAAATGCACCAGTAGTAGAGCATTTACAAACGTTTCACTTTAGCTGAGCCAAATTCAAAGGAAAACATGCCAGTGATGTGACAAAATGGATAAAACAATGTGTTTTATCCCAAGTTTCTTAAATATAAAGATGTTTTCTTTGACTTTTTGCATTTGAAGGATATGCATGTCACAGGCACTTCCTTTTCTTAAGTTGCACCTATCAAGCAGCTTTCAACAAGACTCGCACACGTCATGCATCTGCCTTTCTGTCCATACATTTATCTCATCATTTGTCTGCATAAAGTTACTTAAACTGTCAGGGTTATTGCAGGCTTGACCTTTCTGTGAGAGTGATTACGCAATTGTTGGTGGTAAAAGTGTTGATAAGTCTGACCAAGTGAGCCTGTCAACTCTATCAGAGTCGTTTCCCGTTTCGTCTCATCTGGTCGAAGTATTTAACAAGCACGGTGAACTTTTCAGAACTTATTACAGACTAAAGTGCCTGCGATGAGGAGAGCACTCGTGCCTTCCTCTGGGAGATGCCAGGCAGAAAGGCAGTGATGTGCTCATGTGAGAATGTTAACAGCCAACTTGTTTGGAGACACTCTTATCTAAATGAAATTGGAACAAGGACAGCGAAACATTCCTTTATATAATTTGCATTTGGAAAAAGGGACCCTAGGCTCATTATTTAAGAAAGTGTAAGCTCCTTTTGTGCCAAATCTCATTAAAGCCATCCCCAGCTCCTTTGTTTACTGCCTCTAATCGAGGCATTTATCTTTATTGTGTTGTGCCGATGTATGTTTGCTGAAATTAATACACATTTGAGCCTGAGCGAGGTATGGGTGTACCAGATGGATAATTGATTTTAAAGTGAATCAGAGCTGTTGATCCATAAAATAGGTACATTAGCATGCATATTAATAAGGCAAATAAGAGCACTAAGAGGCCGCCACAAGGCCAGATACAGTAGCAGGCTTCATAAAGTCAAACAGCAAGTTATTCCCTGCTTTCTCCTTCTTTCACAATTTACTCCCAGTCTTGTTTCTGTTGGTTTGGACACACATTTCCTAAAATAAAAGATACATGCCTGGATCACAAAGCCCTGTCGCATCACTGCATTGCTTTCTCTCCTGCATACAGCTGGCATTTAGTTATGTGAAACTAGCTCGAAAGCAGGGCATCAGACAAAGAAATTGTTTTTTTTTTCTTCTTCTTTTTTCCTCATTTCAGAAAATGTTGAACTAAGGAGGAGCTGGGGTATCTAAGCCAACAATTTCAGCTTGGCATTTATTCTGTTGACAGTAAGACAGTATCAAACACATAATATCCAATACTTTGCTGCCTGTGATAGCTTTTCATTGTACCATATCACAGTTCTTTTCAGACCAAACAAACAATGAGAGGTTTTGTGAGAGCTATCCATCTGTAGCTTCCTAGTGATGACTTCTCATCAACACATGATGAGAACCGTTATTTTTTTATTTTTTTATTTATTTTTTTTTCTCTCAGGCGCAGCCTCTGTCCTACTTCATCCAAACCAGGTTAAGGTTCCCCTCACCGCCTCTCAGAGTTGAATTTCGTTTTGTCTGCGAGAGAGGCTCTGGCTGAGGCATTTTCCCATTGGGTCAGGAATAAATTGAACTTTTTCATGGACAGCAAACACTGATTAGATATTTATGACCAAGGTCAACCTTTCTGATTCCAGCTGGCACAGGCTACAGAGCATACAGAACAGAGCATCTACACACACATTCGTACTCGAACCTGCACACCCCCTACATAGATCCACAAGAATACACAGGCATGCAAAATATATTTGGCATGCATTCATAGACACCTTCATGCTGAAAACCTATGCACACTACTTCTGACTAGACTTCTCAAACAGTAGAGCTTTGCATCATATGTTATGCAATGTTTTTAGTAAGTTAATGTTTGTTAGTTAATATTGTCTGAAACAAGACGGAAATCTTAAAAAATCTTAAAATTAAACATATGTAAAATGCCGCTATCATTTTCCCTCATTACGTTTAAAAACAATTGATTAGATAAAAAAAATTTAAGTTAAATTAAATAAAGCTTAAAATAAATTAGAACCAATTAAAAATCATTAGTAAAAATATAGGTTTTATTATATAAAAAGAATAATTTATTAGCATGAAATCATTTTAGGGGATTAGATTGTCTTCTAGTGATATGCGAGGATTCAGAGGATCTGTAGAAACCTTTTGTGCACAGAAGATAGCTGAAGACTAATATTATGTGGTTGTAATATTCTAGGATTCAGGTATTATAAGCAAACATTATTCTTATTTTTAAAACGTTATCAGCACGCAGCTCCAAAGAAACACGTTGCTTATCTGTAAAGGCACCAAATCACATTTTGTACATATTACAAGAGCATTTATTTGTATTAAAAAAACTGTGTAATTTTTAACATAGAAAAACTAAAAGAAGCTGCGAAAATCCTCTCAATCAAATTAAAATGACAAAAATTCCGCCTTTACTGCAGCATATACAATTTATATATATATATATATATATATATATATATACAGTGGGTTGCAAAAGTATTCATACCCCTTGAACTTTTCCATATGTTGTCACATTACAACCACAAACATA